>JASANF010008210.1:0-55618 GCA_030248245.1 Trissonchulus sp. WLG1_4 | reverse complement strand
TAAGCATAGGGCTTTGTTAACTCTGAATAGAAGTTTTGAAATGTTTTGACTTAAGTATTGAAATGTTTTGACTTACTTTGATCAGTCGTTTTTTGCCGAAAAGTGCACATCCGTGGAGGGGGGGCGACGACGTTTTTTCCACTGACAATTATTTGATCGTTCCGTTTTGTATATTAATTTTTTTTAATTAAAAATTAATTAATTTAATTTAATTAATTTAATTTGATTAATTTTTAATTAAAAAAAATAAATTAATGAGAATAATTAATACGTTGCAAGTAAGAACCTAGCCCCCTTATTTTCTAAAGCGGCATTGCATAAGTGATAGGCCCGTTTGGGTATTTAAAGGGTTTTACGAAAGCTCAGCATTGGACCAGTAGCTCAAATGGTAGAGCACTGGTCTGAAAATCCAGTGATTGGTGGTTCGAATCCCAATTGGGTCATTCCGACGAAGATGCTTTCTTTAGTTAGGATTAACAGTTGATGCATATGATAATGCAGACTAATCTTAAAAAATTGCTTTTTCACTCAGAGCTGAAAATTTGAGATATCTTTTTCAATTTTGCAATTGGCCAAAAACCAGGAAAAATGTGACAAAAATGAGGAAAACCAAAAAGTTTAGAAAGAAACTTAAGAGGAGATATTGCATTAATATAGCAGGAGGTTCAAAATTAAAGGCATGAATTTTTTTATTTAATTTTCACATTGAAGTTTGTTAAAAACTGTTGGGGAATAATTGTGTGTGTTCAGGAATTTGTTGGCGGCAGGACTAAACTTTGTTAAAGTTCGTATGTGTCAAAAGCATAAATTTACTGTGGAAGTTTGCATGAAAATCCTGCTTGTTTGTTTTGGCTATTCACAACATGTCTTCTATATAAAAGCCATCAATCCAGGTAGGCTGAAGACACCGCCAGCTTCACAACGAGCAATTCAATCTTTTCACAACCGCGTCAACATTTTGTTTTATACAAGGACCAAATTATTTTTTGGGTTGAAAATTGACCATGATTGGTTTGAAAGTGTTGACAATAAACCAATAAATGACTTGCTAAACCTGCAATAAGGAATACATTGTAAAATTATGGAGATAATAACATTATACAATTAAGGCTTAATGTTAATTAAACTTGATAACGCAGTTAAATATTGTGATATTCTACACAACTACAGTAGTTTATTAGATTGATATTATGAAAAAAATCAGTAGGTAGGCAATTAAACAGTTGAATTCTAAAAAGTAGACTATTTTTTACATAAGTAAGAAGTATTCATTCTTACGTTTCAGATTCTGATGTCTAATACTAACCATGTCGAAATAGCTGCAAGAGATTTTAGCAATAATAAAAATCTGTATACGTAAGCACACAAACACACACACGCACAAACAAATTCAATTTAGCAGTTAGCACGTTGTAACTCGTAACCAAATCCTAGGTGCTCCAAATCTGCTCGAAACTAAAATTTGTTAAAAATTCGAGCAAGCCAATTGACTGATCGAAGTGCTTGCGAGCAGTCAATTGGGAAAGGCGTGACGTCAAAAAGTGCTCGTGCTCGATCGAGCATACGGGCGTTTTATCTATTATATAGGGGGGGGGGGGGGGGGGGGTATATATATATATATATATATATATATTATAATCTGGGTCAAGCGGAAGGTATCAATGGTCCAAATTATTTTAAAATTTTGAATTTTGACCGTCTATCCGGATCGATAGTAAGTGTTGAAACTCGACTGCAAACTTCAAAAATTTCAGCATAATTTCAGAAAGAACATTAATAGTGGTGCATTTTTTCTTCAGTCAAATCATAGAGTTTTTGTCGAGTTTTAAAAGAATCTCACATCGTCACCACGATAACAATTTTGTGAAGTTAACAAACGCCAAAACACACTAAAATCATATTTAACATTCTAACGTAAATACAAAGCCGTGCAATACCTGCCTTTTTGGCGCGTGTATTTGTAAAAATAGAATTTCTATGATATGCCGTTCCAAAAATAGTAGGTACTGCGTTGTTGTTATTGTCTTCATGAAATTTAAGATAGTATAAATACTTACTATTCATGCATAGCAGTATTAGCCAATTAAGTAGATAAATTTTTCTTGACCGTGTTACAGAGTGAGCCTGCAGGCCTGCTCTGCTGCTAAGGGGGGGGGCTGAAGACACCACTGAGGGCGGGGGGGGTATATACTTCCCCTACCCCCCCCCCATACTATGTCAGTATGATATGCATTTATGGTGGCAACCCCTTTAGGGGAGGTGGTAGATATTATATATGTTCATTTATGATGTTCATACAACAGTAGCTGATATGGTAACTTCAATTGTTTTTGAACATCAAAATATTGAACATAAAATTTGTCCAAGTCAGCAAAGTTGTATAAAGCTCATATCAAATTAAATTTTCACAGCGGCCAACATTTCAAAAAATCGCTATCCCTTTATTG
The DNA here is from genome assembly GCA_030248245.1 of Trissonchulus sp. WLG1_4. NCBI lineage: Eukaryota > Metazoa > Nematoda > Enoplea > Enoplida > Ironidae > Trissonchulus > Trissonchulus sp. WLG1_4. The sequence continues at coordinate 53,171 of JASANF010008210.1, read as the reverse complement.
TCACCAAATTAGCAGAGTTACCAAATTCAATTATCCGTATAAATGATAAGGCTGAAATGTCTAATTGAGTTGTGTTACATTTCGTGGAATGGAACCAGAACCCGAAGCTTTACTGGACTACGGTTTCGACTGGGATTTGAACTGTCAGCATCAGTTTCTAGCTACAGATCAGTTTACCAGCTGGAGCCAATCGGAAACGTGGAATACGCAACAGCAGGTAATCTGGGGGGTTTTGTAAAGCAAAAAGAGCAACTAACGATAGTGTCAACTTTTCACAAAAAACGCAGATGTTTGTAATGTTTGGCTGTCAATGTTGGGTTATATTTCAAGACTAATTCTATACTCACAAGAAAATAATACCTAATATATATTTATGTGATTTTTCACAGAATGTGCACGTGCAGGGTATTCAACATAAATTTACACAAAAAACGCCTACGTAACCAAAAACGTACCTAGATAGTAACCCGATACACTTTAATAAACAAATATCAATTATAGACTATAACACTACTATTGCATATCAAGAGTACACAATGGTGTCTTACTCTTATAGAAGAAGTTCAGACATACTACTGTTTGCCTAATAGAAGGCTAAGCGCAATCGACCAAACTGTCTTACTTGTCAGCAATCAGCATTCAAGCGAGATTTAAGACTCAAATATATAATAAAAACGACTATAAGAGTAATATAAATTCAAGGCAATGTTAAGCATTTCGCTACTTGTGGCAACAAATTTGCACATAGCCGATTCACTCTATTATAATTCCAGATCCAATCTGAAACTCCAGAGCCAAAATCCAAGGCACCACCGAAAAGCATCGACCCAGAGCCATCGGAACCGTCCTGGGAACTTCTGAGTCGAGCCGAGAGACGCCGCCGTCGTCGAGCCACCCTGAAATACAGACAAGCCCACGCAAGCCGCGAACGGATTCGGGTCGAAGCTTTTAATCACGCTTTTGCACAGCTCCGAAGATTGCTACCGACGTTGCCGTCTGACAAGAAACTATCCAAAATTGAAATTCTTCGATTGGCTATTTGCTATATTACGTATCTTGACCATATTCTGCAAATGTGAATGGGATTTGTATATTAGTAAGAGTAAAGCTGATAAACATCAAGGCATCAGTCTCACAAGCGTCTCACCCCTTCCTCTAGTTTGTGTCCGTCTGTAGCCTGCGGTGAACAATAAAAAACAACCATGCCATGTTGTGGTATTTTTTCAAATCTAGTTTAAAGGTTTCTCTGTCGCTAATAGCTATCCTTCAATTACTGCATTAAGTGTGAAAAGCGCTGAAGAATTAAAAATTTTGCAGAAGAGAGTCATACTATTCATTTACGGACGAACGACACAATTAAAAACAAGAATGAACCATATGGTTTTGCCGCATATCGCATCTCAAACAAGTGAAACCTGTTTGCGATATGTCGAAGGAATCTGCTACTTCACGAGAATGCCTAAGGTATCCGAGTGAAGCAAACCGGTGGCCGAGTGTTTAGGCGTGACAGTTCTGCCACAAAGCTGTTCCTGTGACACAGGCTCCGTTTGTGGTGCCTTGACGCAAAACCTCGTCAATGATGAATGTATTCGTAACTGATGAAACTAAAACACTCACATATATGCCAATAGTGGACGCTATTGGAGCAAAAACAGTTATGGTTCACAGTTATTATATACTACATTGTTGCTGCATTAAAACTAAACTAAATTAAATTAAAGAAATTAATAAACCCTTAGCAAGTTTAAATGATAACATTAACTTGTACATAGTACCTTTTAGCTTGCAATTCGTGCGTTAGACAATATGACGTTAGACCATTGATACGTTAGACAAATGCAGTATATATTAATTTTATTATTTGTCTAATACCCCTAGCGCTTTTAGTTACTGTTTTTTGAAAAATCAGTTTGTCAGTAGCTTCATGATTTCAGTCACTAGCTTTTAGTAACTAACATTCTAAGATATAAATCCTAGGCAAAGTTAATTTATAGCTATACTTTTAAGATCTTAATGGGTTATTGTTACCCTAGACACCGCACTAACGTCTTCAAGATTATACCATATCAGAATGAATCTATCATATTATAGCTTACAGGTTTTCTTTAACATTAGCTTATACCAAAACCAACTCTGAGTCTACCAACGATGGCAGTGGTAAGATTTTTAACAGCTAACTTTGGCAAAGTTATGTATTTAATTTTAGCATTTAATAAAGCAACAGTGAAAGGCAATAAACTATTAAGTAAACAAGATGAGATAATGTCGATAGTGCGCTTGAAAAATGAGATATTGTTTCATGAAGTAGGTAATTGAAAATAATGTAAATGTAAGGTATAAATTGTCCCCCCTAAAATTTGTCCGCCGGACCCCGGACAGTTTTATCCTGATAAAAGTGTCCCCGCCGGACACTTTTATCTGGATAAAAATGTCAACCCGGACACTTTCACCCAGATGAAACCCTCTAAAATTGCCATTGATGGTTCAATTTAACTTCTGGATCAGGTTCCGCTTCGACTTCTGGATCAGGTTCAACTTCGGGTTCAGGTTCAATTCAATTTGCATCCTGCGCCCAGAGCAGGAAGCAAACATAACAAACGAAAGTGAACCTGAACCTGAATCAGAAGTACAACCTTAACCGTTGCCAGAAGTCTATCCTGAATTATCAATGGCATTTTTAGTGGGGGACACTTTTAATCGGATAAAGCCCGGTTCATACCTTGTTCTTAAGGACATAGGGACAAGGACAAGGACAAACTGGCAAATTTTAGTCAGCTGCTGTGAAGAATTGACACAAGCGTTCCAGCTAATTTTTTGCTTACGATCTGCAAGTTGACCAAAATTCAGTTTTCTTGGAATCGCTGAAGGACAAAACGATAGGGACAAGGACAAGGACAAGTATGAACCGGACTTAAAAGTGTCCGTGGGGACACTTTCATTCAGATAATAGTGTCCGGGAGGAGAGACAAATTTATCCGAAGGGGGACACTTTTAACCGGATAAAAGTATCCGGTGGGACAAATTTTAGTAGGCAGACTTTTATCCGTGACAGGGGTATCCAACCCTCCCAGGAAAGGGTTCGGCAGTCGGCAGCGACCCCCCCTCTGATGGCCTAAAAAGTGCCCCAAAAATGCGTAAAAAATCGAAAAATTGCAATAAATTTTTCGCTTATGGTTAAAAAATTACCCCAAAAATTAATTGAAAATCGAAAAATTGTGAAAAATTTTTGATTGTGGGCAAAAAATGACCAAAACTAGGGACAACCTCCCCTTCCGCCATGGGTCAGGTACCCCCCTCGCCGATTCCCCCGTGCATCTCTGCTCTTAACCTGCTCGAGCGGAGTCGGAGTCACTGTATTCCGGAGTCAAAGTATGTGGATACTATACTAGCTACTAAGTAGGGCAAAAAAGTCAAACCATTTTCATTTAAGTTAAAGTTAAAGTTAAAGTCAAGGCCAATGCTTCAATTTAAGTTAAAGTTACAGTTAAAGTAAGGCTCAGGCATCAATTTTAGTTAAAGTTAAAGTAAGCCAAAAATCAATGACTTTTATATAACTTTTTTTAAATAACTTTAATTTAAAGTTAAAGTAAGGTTGTTTTATTTTAAGTTAAAGTTAAAGTTAAAGTAAGACCCCTAGCTTTTTTAATTTTAGTTAAAGTTAAAGTTTAACTTTTTTGCCCTACTACTGAGACTAAAACTATTACCTATACCTGGATTCCGGAATCAGTTGACTCCGATTCCGCTGATTACGGAATCTGCACTCTGGAGCAAGTAATCTGGTCAACGTTTATAACTATTAAAGTAGCAGATCATACTATACTCTGAAAAAAACTGGTGACAGGAGCAAGGACAACTTGGACCAGCAGCTGAGAAGCATCGCCAAGGTTGTCTTGTTTAACTTTTGCATCGCCGTAGTTTCTGCGTTCCTAACTATGCCTTCTACTACCAGGTTAATCCTGAGATAGCCAAAACAAGCCCAATCTGCGGCAAAACCTTCAGTAAGTATTAAGCAACACTTTCAAGTAAGCTGACCAGTGGGTCAGCTAAAACCTGTTGTGCAGCAATTATTTTATTTCAAACTGTGTTTGGAAAAGATTGACGTAATTTTTTTACAGCAAAAGTATGCAAAAAGGTGTTTTTATCCTACAACAATTTGTGTAAAAACAAGCTAAAAGTCTCTCAAACGTAAAAAATGATGTATCATAACACCATTCTAATTCAAAAGTCATGAGCTGCGTTTTTTGATTAAAGAGCTTATTAAATCAATATCTAGTCTGCATGTATTTTTCAAAGGAAAAACAAAACGATATGAATACAAGCTCTTCTGCTGAGTGAGGAGTGGTTCTATATGAAGTGAAGAGTGTCTATATTCCACAGGAAATATAAAACGCGGCCGTTTCTTGCAAAATGGAGTTTTTAAGCCGCAACATGTTCTTTTAATATTTAATGACACTAGGACAGTTATAATACCTTACTCAGCTGTCGTCACTGCTGATAAATTGAAGTGCAAAATTTTATCGGTTGATGTATAGGTATGCGTGATTTAAAAACGGTTTCAGAAAAAATAAGGCTCGTCCTGGACTTGAACCAGGCACCTCTCGCGTGCCAAGCGAAAATCATTGCACTCGACCAACGAGCCCTGAATATGATATGTCCTAAAAGTCAAACATGATATGTAACTGCTGGTACACAGATTACATGGTCAAGCTGAAGAATTTGTAAATGCAAATATTTATTAATAATCAAACCAAACTTTGTCTGGTTTCGCAGCGGTTTAGTTGGAATAATTATTAAAAGTTACGTACCTAGTTAGTTTAAGAAAAATTGAATTTCGACTGTGCTACATCCACAACGTTTGCTGATTAGCTCCGTTGTTTATTCTTTTACAACAGCTGCCGGTTCGCTCAGTAGTTAGAGCGAACGCTTTACGAGCGGATGTTTAAGTGGTTCGAATCCACTCCGGCGCGTTCGTTTTTTTCATATTCGCTAAGTTTGGAGAGAGAACTGTAGATTGGCTGTCCAAGATCGAGGTACCTGCCTTTCCTGTGTTATTTAACACAGGAAATCTGACCTACCCGAATTAACGTGAAGAGCTGAGATTCTCAATATAGTATATACGCGGCCCCTGAGGGGGCCGCGTAAAAACGAATCGATCAAATTTGCAAAAAGCATCGCGTTGATAGGCTAAGGCCAACATCAATGCCTTGAATTACCAACGAAAAGTGAAATCCTTTAGATGCATAGATGCATCCTTTGGATTTTCCGAGTTTCTGGGAAAATTAATAATAAGGCAAAAGACAATCATCAAAAATTGCAAATTTAGAACAAATTTAAAAAGATACCGAAACCCGGGATCGAACTAGGAACCTTTAGATCTTCAGTCTAACGCACTCCCAACTGTGCTATTTCGGCTTACTAATAATCGTTAAAGTGGATATGACAATTGGTGCTCTGTGATTAGAAGCGTAAGATAACATCACAGCCTTATTATGGTTTTGGTTCATCTAGAATCATTTCGTTAATCAATATATATTTTCAGAATTTACGTTGAAATACGATTAGATTAGCAATGTTTGCTAAGTTATTAGTAGGTACTGAAAGCTTGAGTCTGATGCACTGGTCCACTAAAATCATTCATTCAGTTATTGAGTTTAAGCTATAGGAACCGGTTGGTTCAGACGGCAGCGCTTTGGATTAATAATCTGAGGACAGATGGTTCAATTCCGCCCCTTCCTCACTTTTTTGAAGCTGCAAATTCCATCAACATAGCGTTGCACTGCAGATACTGAGCTACCAGCCTTTCAGTGTAATCTAACACTGAAATTCTAGGTGACACACGCACATACTTATTTGAGCTGAAGTAAAACATGCATACAGACGAATTTCTTGCAAAGTTTAGTGTCATAACGCCAAAATCAAAATTAAAGACCTGTTGTGCTGTGGCACAACAGGAAAAAACCATACTTTGGTAAAAATGCCCCCTCGGCATCTCGAATGGGTAGAGGTCAGTGTTCTAAAGCGGAAATACAGAGTCAAAATTATTTCAGAGCAAATATGTGGGCCTACAGTGCGGCGCGACAGGGTGGTTTGCCTTCTGTGTTTTGGTCATCAATATTTTGTTTATATTTGAACGGTAAATACCTATTATCATTTTTAAACATAAAGTGGACTAAAATGCAAATTAGTTTCAGTTATAAGTTTTGTCACCAGAAAACTATTGAAATAGCTTATTTTATTTCAATATTCATTACCTATGCTTATATAATTTTGTACTTATAACTAACCTTAGAGCGTCATTTGGAGATAATAACTCTGTATCGATGTTGTAGATAGGCATTGAGGAATAGGTAATAAAAAATAAGTATTAAAACTTTCATATAAACATCTTTAATCTGATATACATGTTACATATATAAATAACTTAATATATAATTGTACCAAAAACGCAAATTTATTCAGATGACATTTTTTCAGACGCAAAAACAAGCATCTACGGCGAATTCACTTCCATCAAGAATTCTCTACTTTTGCGTTTCTGACAATTTGTCTCGGAGTTACTTATGTAGAACCCGGAACGGTAAATCGAAAGCTTAAATTCAAGTTCAATAATAGTACCGACAAAAATCACCTGCTTTAGAAACCGGACTCAAACCAGACTTAGACCCCGTAACAAGTGACTTGGGCCTATTACTTTACCGGATTAAACGGACTGGACTTGTTTTAGCCCGAAGTTTTGGAATGACAAGTCGGACTAAACAGACTAAACGGTTTAAAATAAGTCTGCGGTTAATATTAATTTTAGTCCGAACCCATTCCTGAACTACCACTGAACTAAACGGATTTAACATGCACGCTTAACATTAGCGTGCATAGTTAAGTCCGTTTAGTCCGACTAAAAAGCAGCGCACTAAAAGTTAAGTCCGTTTAATCCAGAGGTTTTGGAATGGCATTTTTGAGCATAATTTTAAAACCGTTTAGTCGGATTATAATTAACCCTTTAATCCGGTAAAGGAATAGGCCCGAAGACTCTGCTTTGATACCGTAGTCTGCAGCAAGTAAATTTGGTCGGTACTGTGCAACATTAAGCTAATTATTGTAAATAGCATAGGACCGACAAAATTAAATGACTCATAATTTTTGAAATTGTGAAAAATAATGACAAGTTTAAAATGTTTCACCGTCAGGTTTTCAGGTATTTTTTCACCTCAATAGGTATGTAATATGTATGTACGTCGGAATGTAAAAATACCAACACTACAATTTTATAAAGTCTATTTTAGCAGAAATATGATTTCTTCACTTCAAGTTTAAGAATCGCTGTGAAAAAATATCTCCTCGAAGTCGCTACGGCTATCTTGTCAAATTTTATCTTTAATTTTCAATGCATTTCAGTTTGTCTGTTCTCTGGTGACCGCATTTTTGCACTTTTTCTTCATTGCAAGTCAACTGTGGATTGTTTTGGAGGGCATCCATTACTACGATGTGGCTACAAACGCACCAACTCTTGGCTACAAAACCAGCCGACTAAATCTAATGGTCGGCTACGGTAAGTTTACTATCGATTCAGAGTGTCCGTTAAGCCGACAAAATTACTAAGTATTCATGTCCCGAATTGTTTCGTTATTTTTCCGCAATTCCACTGACGGATTGGAAAAATTATTGCAAAAATATTCGACATAATAACATTCGACAAGCAGTGAACCAAAAATCATACTTGTAAAAAATATGGAGGCAAAACGTTTTTATAAACGAACTGCTTCGATTCTGTACGGTGTAGAACCATTGTTTTGTTGATATACCTAGGTACCATATTTTTTTGTTCAAAATTTGTTTTTTGGTTTTTTAGGATGTCCAGCTGCAATTATCATCATCACCAGCATTTTTCTGCTGGAAAATTTTTCACAAGTTTCTAAAATGTAAGCTACTTGTCGAAATGCGTTGGTACTGTTATTTATTCATCAGTAGGTTCCACAATACTAAAACAAGCCGTGAAGTGTCCTTAACTTCTGACCGCCAAAACTATGGGCTTAACTCTTAAAATGGATTAAACGGATTCGATTAAAATTTGTTTGCCTAGTAACTTAATCTCAATGTTGAGGTAGACTTGAAAAATGTTGTGCACAAGCTGGGGAGGTGCTACAAATAACTGCTATTGCAAATTTCGTATAAATTCATAAACTATGTCATGAGTCATTGGCAAAACAAATTTTAATCTAATCCGTTTAATCCATTTTAGGAATTGGCCCTATGTCAAAACCTTATCAGATTAAACAGAACTTTAAATCTTTTTAAAAGGTTGTTTTCACCCTTTACTTTAGTTTGTACTTTTTACTTTTCCTTTTTATCCATATTTTACTTCTTCTTTTTTTCCAACAGCTGTTGTTGTGATCTGGCAAACCCAATTGCTTGGATCTTCATCTCGATGGTGATGCTTTTGACTGGCGTGGCTGCAGTTTTGGTGGCCTATAGCTGGATGAAAATGAACCAATCCGGGGAGGTCAGCCAACAACTACTGAAACAGAAGGAAAAGAAGTGGAGACCTGATCAAAAGTAATCATTGTTGCCTAAGTAGGAATCAAAATAAGTACCTAGCAGAATAAACTAGCATAATTGTGCATAACGCATAATTGTGCATAAGTGCATAACGAGCACTTATTCGAGAATAAACGAATAAGTACAGAGCAGCATTGGCTCAGTAGCTCGAATGGTAAAGTGCTTGTATGCAGATTCAGAGTTGGGTGGTTCGAATCTTCAATGGGTCATTCTGATGCTGATGCTGTCTAGTGAGAATAGCACCTCTGTTTCTTGACAATAGAACGTCGTACCGAAAATGTAAACAAGCACTTTTGTTGACGAGCGCACATATTTCCACATGACGACAGTGAGTATTATTTTACCGTATCGGTAAAATTAGGCGCGGCATGCACCAAAATGTTTTGTAAGTAGTCCTTAATTTCATATTCAGATTTGAGATTACAGATGTTACGCAGTTTCATCTTTACTCGAGTCTGAATCTGTAACAAGACTTGAGAAATTTGGCAGCACCTTACTTAAAATCTATTCGTCGATTACGTTTTACGGACGTCTGAGTACATAGAATTTGAGAATTGACCGGTGATTTAGACTGATACCTATGACATTTGATTTTTTCATCATGCAAATTTGGAAAAACAAAAACATTAAAGTACACTTTTGAAATCCGAAAAAATGCAAAAATAGCAGAGCTGATGGGAATCGAACCCACTAATGTCTGTTTCGTAGTCACACACCTTAACCATTAGGCCACAGCCCCGTTAGATTATTCGATTAAACTTGTAACTACTGGTTTTGTTAAGAGTATCGGTGTAAAGTGTAAACAATGTTACGTACAGGAATGTCTTGAACGTTGACAGAGACTTAAAACAATCGATATTGCAGATATATATCGATTATCAACCTGCCAGTATTATGGGGAAACAAGCACACGCAGTACGCACACACAATCACATCACACACACACACACACACACGTACACACGCACACAAGCAACGTGTATGAGCCAGCCGGCCATTGCTGCAGGCTTCAGTGGGGCACTGAAACTGAATATGATTTACATGCATTTTCAGTTTCAGTGCATTAACTGAAATTCGTATGCACGGCCGCTGATGTCGTCGAAATACCTAGGTACCTAGTTGCTACACCACCACAGACTGCGCGTAGAATGGTCTTCAGGGTCAAGACTCAAGAGGTTGCCTTCTCAGTGACATACTGATTTCTTGATGTTTTTTAGACGAAGTTGGAGACTGCTACTTTTGATTGCCGGTTTCAACTTGCTTCTCTGCATCACCACATTTATCACTATATTTCTACCGGACGACTTTACCAGCAGTCTGATGTTGGCTGTGGCTGTTGTTCTGGGAATTCTAATATTTTTGGACCATTACGGCTGGGTTAGTAGTTTTGTTTAAGATTGGATTGAAGACATATGCAGTAGGTGTAGTCGATCGACTATTAGTTTGGTCCCAATACCTATTTACGATACTTTTCGGCACTTTTATAAGAATACGATACCATCATTTCCAAACAGTGCCGGATATAATATAAAGGCTTTGCGGGAATGAACAAGCTTTGAGAGAGCAGTATAGTCGACTGATCAAAGCAGATAATATCAATTTCAGCTGTACCTACATAGGGTAAAACGGGGTAATATGGGCAGAAATTTGCCCCTTTTTGACCATATTACCCGAACCGCCATATAACTTTTTACTGGTAATAGGTACATAACTAATTTTTACAGCATCAATACTAGTCCCTAAGACCTGCATACTTGTCAAGTATAAAGTTAATACTTTTTGTAAAACAAAAGTTATTAATCGCCAAACTTTATTTGGTATTATGGTCACTTTAGGGTTGTACGGTCACCTGCGTTGGTATTAATAACTCATAATTAACTAAGTTCTCCGGTTTAAAATTTACGTCACGTATAGTCCAGTAACCCATGTTTCTAACAGTGTAAAAATTATAGCAATAGCTTACTTATAGCAGAGCATTCAGCCTGTCAAACTTTACATTTTTTTCCAACGTGAATTGTTGCCCAAACGCACGAAATCGAAGTAAATTTACGCGTCGTAGATTTAAATTGCTTATATTTCACATTTCAGTTCAGAATTTTGACAGTCATATCTACAATAGCTGAGGTATTTTCTTGCAAAGAACCAACCCATTTCGTTGATTGGTTCGGAATATTCAGGCGGTCAAAGTCAAAAGTCACCGTATTACCCCAAGTGACCGTATTACCCCGATTTACCCTAAGCTTGTGTCACGATTAATAATGACCCACAAAAACAGTCGGAATTTAATGACCCTTTCTTTAGTTCTTAATTTTAAAGTAATTTGCAAGACTATTTCCAGTAAACGGTGACATATTCATTTTTGCTGATATCAAAAAACAAACTATTAATTTTTTTGAATATTTTAGGGAATGCCGACACGAGAGAGGCTGCCTGAAGATGAAAAAAAGAAGCAAGGGAAAAACAGCACGTCAAAAACGACCGATGGCGACAATTTTCGAGATGATGACGCAAGTCCGGAAGGAAAACGAAAGAGGTCCGCGAAAAGCAACCGCGTGGATTCTGCATTTTCAAAAAACCACGATCCACGAGGTAGTGTGGCCAGTACAATTTCAAATGTGAGCAGTGTTTGGAGTCACAAGAAAAACGATCGAAGCGACAATTCGCGACCGCCACAGCCGAAGAAAATCACCTTAGCTGACTATTTCACCAGTTACTGAAAAAAGCACTTATTATCCAGTTTCAGCAAAACAAATGGACCATATATGGAGTTTTTTAACAACTATGTATTTAGCATGATCAATTACAATTAAAGTATATGTATGAATGAAATGAATAAAATAGTTTTTTTGCTTATACCTGCAGTTATGCCAATAACATACATAAGTACACGTGAGTGTAGTGAATAGTAGAGTTCCCAAAACTTTATAGCATGTTCGCAACTCCACAATGTGGCAAACATAATTTTATTACAAATATAACGCAAATTATTAATCAAGATATATATATCCTAAACTAAAGCAACACAAAATACAGTAATAACACAATACAATGCATTAAATTGAACGGCACTAGCACGACTATTAAAGCACTCAAAGTTCAAGTCTATTCGACCATTATATTATCAATATCAGGCTAATTATGTCTGAATATAGCGGTCTTTTTTGTGCAGTTAGTTGTGGCAGTAACAAGCTGGTTGTGTCTCAAGTGGTATTGCTGCTTGCCGTGAAGCAGCAATTTCTCACTTTTTTTCAATTTTCAACTTTCCGATTCAACTTCAATTTCTTCAACGTCTTCTTCAGTTTCATCGCTGTCTCTGAAAACCCGACGTCTAACTTGCGACGCGTTTCCATTTTTTGAATCAGGCTCTGTTGCGGCGTTTTTGACAATACCATCTTCTTTTTTTGCTTTTCCTTTTTGTTCCCAAAAGTCTTGTAAAGCTTGGGCTAGCCGATTTTGTTGCTCTTCTAATTTTTCCGTAACTGCAGTTTGCAATACTGCAATGCACATACCAAATAGCGATAAAGCAGAAAGTATGTAAAGCATAAATAGCAGCGTGTAGCCCAAATGTTCTGGTACAAAATCCCCAAACCCAATAGTGGTAAAGGTGATAAAGCAAAAGTATTGAGAATCTAAAAATGACCATTCTTCGAGCCACCAAAAAATCAAAGTGCCGATAAATGTATAGACAGCAGTGATTGATAACGCGATAGCTAGCGTGAATGTGAATTCATCTGACGTGTCAAGATCTTTGATAAATCGACGTAGCAGCAGCTTTATGAGAAGTGTTAGAAGTCGACCCATTTCACCCATTAATGTTAACGTTAATGGTATTCCTACTAAGGCATATGCTATTGTCAATAGCTTCCCAGTGGGTGTTGATGGAGACAAATTACCGTAGCCTGAAATTACAGAAACAGTATCAGGGTTTTGCAGTATTTGTTCCCGTGTCAACTAAGACGAGGTACATAACTCTAGTCGCATCATCACGTGCTACACACTCAATCTAATTGCACCAAGGCGTATAGTCTTTCGGTCTTTTGTAGTCAGTTGTCTCACAGGTGAAACGTGAAGGTGTGAAGGTGACACAGATTCAGCTTTTTCGACACCAAAAATTGGTCGCATTACGGTCATAACGAGTTCTTTAGATCTAAGTCGAACCCATTTCTAATTTGTACTAGACTAAAGAGGTCTGCAGTCACGTTAGGTGTTAACTTTTGAGTCCAATGTTTGGCTGGATTCGGCCTAAAACGCTCTTTTCGAATTAACTATAAAATATTGTTACGAAAAATTTCATGTGTAATTGGTACAATACCGCGTGCTACTAAGATTGGATTTCAGCTGAATACCATTTGTAAATCCTGATCAAAGAATTGATTTAGCGTGGTGAAATATGCATAGCATGAGCGTGCATGTTCCAACCGGTACTATAGCGCCTATAGCGCTAAAATTTTGTACAGGGTTTTAGAATGGCACATTAAGTATCATTGGTTAGAGCTAAAATACCTTGTAAAAGAATTATGCCTAATTTGTAATTCTTTATACAGCAATTTTCGCTCTACCATTCAACAAAGATTTGTTTGACAATGATTTTTAGCTTCTTGCATAAATTTACCAACAACTGCGCAATTTTTTACGAAAAAACCAACCTATTGTGGAAGCCACAGTGAAACAATAAAAAATGGATCCAATCAAATCCCAGGGATTGTCTTCATCCTCATCTAATCCGGAATCGTCTTGGAGATCTATTCCTTTGGTGATATAGTCCTTTAGATTCTTCTCGTATAGATCCAATCGCTCATTGGCGACAGCCATCCAGTCTTCTTCTCCGTTGATCAGCGTTTCACCCCAGAGAACCTGAAATATAGAACTGAAGTGAGGTTTTAAGTGACATTCAAGTACAAGTATTGGTTATGGCACTGGTTGGCGTGCTATAAGTTTGGTTATGGCAGTGAACTGTAACATTGAATCGAGTTACAAGAGATAGATACCTAACAGCTTGGCTGCTGGTGGCACTCCTGTAGTTTTTTAAAAAATTTCTTCAAATATTGCTAAATTGACACCAGTGTTTGTGACCGGCCCGAAATTTCGGCCGGTCGGTTAAAATCAGCCGGACGGCCGGCCGCTCAAAAACACCCGCCGGCTGGCCACATTTGAGCGATCGACTAAATTAGGCTGTCAGGCTGTAAATCACACTGGTAGGCTAGTTAAGCCAATATGACACTCTGAATTTGGATGATTTGTTTTTTCTAAAATTTTTGTCTGGCCGGCCGACCAGCCGAACTTCTTCGCCGGCAGGGCCGGCGGCTTATGCGGCCGGTCACCCACACTAATCGACACACAAGTTTTTGTTGTTGAGGTGCATCAAAGAGGGATAAACGGAAGCCCAAACTGATGCTGATTTCTAAAAATTCTACTTTTTTCTCATACAAAAGAAGTTAGTGTTTTATCAAAGCCCAAATAAGCCCTTTTATTCATTTTTTGATTTTCGACTTTTTACCAACATCACCAATGACGCAAAACGTACGATTTGGCACACTACGTAATTCAAACGTTTTAAATCTCGACTGAGCATAAGATCTGTAGCTTTATTTCAAAAATATGTGGCACACATATGCATGCATTCTGAAAAAAAACGGATTCTTAATTGTCTAAAGAACATAAAAATGGAGTTGACACTCGACAGTCACATTTCGGCTACAAATCTTTAAGTTATTTCATTGAACTGTTCCGAATTGTTATAGGGATTAGGATATTTACTCAGCAATTAGATGACTAATGAGTGATTCACGTAATAGACTTTCACAACAACAATAGAAAAGGAGTCAGACACTAGTTACATGCAGAGATGCACGAGAGCAATCAACGAGGGGGATGCTTGACCCCACGCGGCGAAGGGGGTGGTCCTGGTTTTGATTTAAATTTCGGGAAAAGCCGAAAGTGCATCCATCGTTACATGCTATCACTTAGTCGCAAAGCAGTCACAAAAGTCGTACCTTAGACGAAAACTATATATGTCAAATCGAAATAAACACCATGGGTCGAATGTTAAATAATTGATTGTTTCTAATTTTGCAGACAACTTAAGCCTCAGTAGACTCAAAAACCAAACACCTTTTGTGAATCCCAGCCAATACTTTAATACGACTCACACTGAGCAGCTGCTGTCTGGCTATTTGCAGCTGATCAACCCCATCGTCAACTTCATCTTCCCTAGCTTCATGTTCAACGAAATAGAACAAAACTCCTCCCACGATAAGCGCAATGCAATATAAGCTAAATAAAAAAGCGCAACGCCAACCAATTAAGCGCCAGGTGCGCCAATTTTCAGACGTAACGCGCTCTGACATAATAAATTACAAAAATCAAGGGCAAATCATCAAGGTAACTCGAATTAAAAGGCCAAATTATGAGTTAAATACGAAATATATAACAGTCGAAACAAACTCAAAGCGCAGCTATAGGTCGATTGAACACAAGCGCTGAAGCTGGCAATAGCAGCCTTCTGAAGCTAACTTAGCTAATTCTCCAGTGTATTTCTTACGTGTGAAAGTTGTTCTTTTTTTCAAATGAAGAACCTTGAAAGCTGCAAGGAAGAAGAAGCCTCTCATTGAAAACATTCCATTGTGTATTTTACGTCAAACGAAACAAATAGGTAGATGGCTTTTAAAAGCAAAGAGCTTTTTAACATAGCAAATGCATCAGCAGTTATAAATAATTATGTAAAACATTAAATATACGATTGGTAAAAATGTATGTAGACTGATTAAAAAAATTATAACCAGACTAAAAATATTACAATAATTAATACAATTAACTTTATTTCGAATAAAACTTTAGTCTTTCTATTCATTCAACTTGATTGTGGTATGTAGGTACCTACCTTCTACCGTATTATCTCGAATAAACCCCTGGGCTGGAATAAAGCCCCAGTCCTGAATAAAGCCCGAGGGGGCTCACTCTCACAAAATTATAAAGCCACAGCCTTGAATAAAACCGTATGGCTCGATTCATACTTACAGCCACATGTCCGTTCTGCCGACAAAATGACAAAATAATCACATCACAGGCGCTGCACTAGGCAGCTAGTGACGTCATTCTGCAGTCTAAACGGACAGACGGCTGTAAGTATGAATCGAGCCTAAGTGTTCAAGTGTGATATTTAGGTGACTGTTTGTTACTGATTAAAAATTAGTCGGTCATACTGAAGCGGTGAAATATATGTAAATATAACATTAATCCTACAGGTTGGCCTACTATTTAGCAACACTTTTCACAGTAAAATTTCAGTTTCACTGTAACTTTTACATAAACTCATTAAATACAAAATCGCATTAGACAAAGAATTTCAAAACCTAGACGAAAAAATAAAACTCTAGCTTAGAATGAAGCCCCAGCTTTTTATAAGGCGTTCACGAAACAATGAAACCCCTGGGGCTTTATTCGAAATAATACGACACATATGTAGTTTTTGGCCATGTTTTAGCCTCAAGCTACGTGCGTGGAAAAGAGATCGCGATGTTACGATACGGTAGAGAATTAAATGGTGAACAAAACACGATGAGCGCAGGGTTTAGGACCAGATGTTTTGACCTATTAGAATAAGCTAGTCAAGTTTCACAGCCCCCCTAGTCATTATATGGAGTGCCAAACTGCCAAATGCGCTCCCCATGCATGAAATAGTTGATGTTAATGTGGATAGGTACATACTTTGTATGTTTACATTATAAGAAGAGTAAGTATGACACTCTTCCAACAACGCCTTGAGGCGGCCGTTCCATTGCGAGGACCAAATTAGCTCTCTTATGTCGGATTTTCTAAAAAGAAAATTGTACGCTTACCGTATTAATTCCTCGAATAAAGCCCCGGGGGCTTTATTGTTTCGTGAAGGTCCAAACGGGGTCATATGTACGTCTGACATCAAATGCAACGGTACCTTTTGATAACACTAGGTCAAAACATAATTTTGAATTTGCATATAAGTTTCAAACACTTATTCCGTTCTGTCAAGTTTTATTATCTCTGTAGGATGTACGCCCGTTCTGCAAAATCGATTAACTTTTGCGGTTTGCTTAGTTGTAGTTCTTGCTGTAGCGTTTTTGTGACACAGACTTATTGTTCGTAGAGAACGAACTAAACAAATGAACAAATACCACTTGTGACTGTTCACTAGAGATGGAAGTCTCGGTCTCGGTCTCGGTCAAAACCCGAGACTAGCCCAGTCTCGGTCTCGGTCTCGGTAGTCGAAAAGTCTCGGTTTGTACCCGGTTTCGGTTTTTCAAATCTGTGAAAAATTTTCCTGTGGTCCCCCCTTTGGTTTATATTTTTGGCAGGAAATTTTTTTCGGAAGTTTTTATTTCACCAAAATTTCACACCAAACAGTGAGATTCTGTCAATTTTTTTCCGAAAACAACTTTACCGTGGTTGTTTAATTATCAGTAAGCACAGTACACACACAACAAGCACGTTTTGCGAGTAGAGTTGAATTAGTTTTGGATAACTTTAGTTGCGACTTGCTTGCAATGTTGAGGATATTCTTCGAATATAAAACGCGGCGCCAACATTTTTAAATGCCAACATTTGCAACTAAACAGGATCACTTTTAGTCTTAATATCAATTTCTAGTTAGCAATTTCATCACTAATGGTTAAAAATGGTACTACATATATCAGAAAATATCACATGGCTTTTTGTATAATCGAAGCTATAGGCAAATAATTGGTCAGAATTTCTCTCGCACTCCCGCAATCGCGACTTCTTTCGGTCAGTTCGGGTTCCAAAATTACGTACATATGCACGCTAGAAATCGCTTGCCAAGCTCAGCTGCAGAATCAGTCGCTGATGATAAATATGATACTTACTGAGGAGTGTGACTGTATTTGTGGATCATGTTTCATACATTCCTCAGCACGAAAAACCATAATCCCACATACAGTTAGTTCCACAATAGGAACGCACTTAGCAGAAAATTTTCTGCAAACGCAGCGCTATATATGTACGCTGGCCGTAGCACTCAAGATGTTTGTCAATGGCATCCTAAGTCTAACATTTCCTGCTTTGAAGCGCGCTGATATATCATCTACGAAGCAATGTCGCAACAGGTTTCGTCGGAACACTGTTCAATGAACTTAACGTTCTAGGCACTAGCTAGTAGTAGCTACGAAAATGTTATGTATGATCCGACAAACGCTTGCACAAACGGTGTTGCTCACCGTTGCTGCTCGCTAAATACGTTATGTAATTATGCCAAAGTGTACACTGTACAGTATGACACACACACCCACACAAACAATGGTTTTCCAAGACGTGCCAGCAATTTTACATAGAACTACATGCAATCATATAAGACGATTGCAATATAGTATATACGCGGCGGCTCAGGCCGCCGCGTAAAAATGTATGTTTGTGATTAGGTTTTTTATTTCAGATTATCTTTCAAGTCTGTCTGTCGTCTGTGTGATCATTGTTATATTTTATTCTTTAGCATTAGTGTTTGGCTGGTAAACTTTTTTATGCCAGTTGGTGGGTTCACATATATACTTAACTGTAATTTCCAATTAGTACGAGTACCAATTAGTATCCAATTAGTAGTATATAGTAGTTCAGCCAAAAATAAAAAAAATTGTGAAAGTTCAACTAAACGCACTATTCAGAACTATGCGGTGACACGTCATGTAATTCGGTAGATGAGAAGGGAAGACTCTACTCCCAACTAAAATTTAGTCCCAGTGGATGGAGGGGCCCCCACTTGAATGGGGGCAGGGGGCAGGGGCAAAGAATGAAAGAGCGTCACGGCGCGCAGGTCTAATTTTTGAGCCAAAAACCCTTCCTATCTTTGGTGTATATATTTTACCAGAACATTGGTAATTTCAAGACAATCTGAGCGATTTTGAACTAAATTCGGCCAAACAGTGTCAAAAATTGCTATTTTCTGGCAAGAACAAGGACAAATTGCGTCTGCTTTTGACAAAGGTCAAAATTTCACAGTATTTAACAAGACACGGTCCCACACCGACACAAAAGGAGGAAAGAACCACGAATGTAACCAAAATTGCCGTGATGTGGCTGTTAGTCATATCAAGAGTACATAATAGGAAGAGTATGACACTCTTCCAATTGGCCAGCTTGGCAGCGCGGTAGATGCGTTGCACAATAACGGCCAAAAAAGGACCCAAACGGGACCCGGTCCCAAATGGGTACCTGGTACCCAAACGGGCCCTGCAGGTACCCAAATGGGACCCAGGTACCCAAACGGGACCCAGGTACCCAAATGGGACCCCAACGTATCTGATTGGCTGATTGGGGTACCCAAACGGGCCCTCCAGGTACCCAAACGGGATCCAGGTACCCAAACGGGACCCAGGTACCCAAATGGGACCCAGGTACGCAAATTGGACCTCTTTTCAAATCTAACAAGCAATCAGATTGCAGCAGCTTTTAGCTCCACCTACAATCAAGCTACCGTATTCCCGCGTGCAGCAGCATATGTAATTGATATGTATGTAAGCCAATAATGCTGTTTTTATTAATTTTTAGCATTTTGCTGCCTCAAAAATTTCTTATAGGACCCAAATAACAAAGACGCAGCTGATTTGAGATATATATTTCTGAAAAAATGGCATAAAAAAGGCAAAGAGTGAGCATTTTGACAGCGGTTATTTTTTAAAAATACACAATAGTTTTAATTAAGTTCCATCAGTTTACAAAGACTTTGTTTATGTCCTTTAATAAGTCTTTGGGGCAGAAAAATACTAAAAAATTCCAGAAAGAGCATTATCAGCAACGTCGCATATGCTGCTGCACGCGGGATTACGGTAGCTAGATTGTAGGCGGAGCTAAAAGCTGCTGCAATCTGATTGGCTGTTAGATTTGAAAAGAGGTCCCATTTGGGTACCTGGGTCCCGTTTGGGTACCTGGGTCCCGTTTGGGTACCTGGGTCCCGTTTGGGTACCTGGGTCCCGTTTGGGTACCTGGGTCCCGTTTGGGTACCTGGAGGGCCCGTTTGGGTACCTGCAGGGCCCGTTTGGGTACCAGGTACCCATTTGGGACCGGGTCCCGTTTGGGTCCCTTTTTGGCCGTTATTGTGCAACGCATCTACCGCGCTGCCAAGCTGGCCAATGGGAAGAGTGTCACACTCTTCCCATTATGTACTCTTGGTCATATATACATATAGGTGTCTGACCATGGTCTTGTAATTTTACCTAAAAATGTGTAAAAAGTCATCAAATCAATAAGTAAAAAATGGCAAAAAATGACCCAAAGTCTCGGTTTTAGCGGTATCGGAATTTGGTCTCGGTCCTGGTAGTCTCGGTTTCGTGGTCTCGGTCTCGATCTCGGTCTCGGTCTCGGTCTCGGAAAAAAACCCAGACTTCTATCCCTACTGTTCACTGCAATATTCAAGCTAGAAAACATATGTGACACACGCACTGCTACACTACAGCTGCAGTTACACAAACATACTGAGAAGAATTGCCACACAAACCAAGCGTTAATCTTGAAAATCATAATTAAAGACCTGTTGTGCTGTGGCACCACAGGAAAAACAGTTGAAAGATCCGCTCACCAGAATAAGCTAGTCAAGTTTTACAGCCCCAGATTTGGTAGTTCATCATCCGTATCTCGCATGATCCACTGAGCACTATAGGGCTAAACTAATACTTTAAACTTAACTTGAAAGCACGATACAGCCACGAAGACATGTACATATGTACATATTATCAAAATTGTTGCTTTAAAAGTTTTGCTGCCGCGTTTTATATTCGAAGAATATCCTCGGTAGTCTAAGCATGTCCCACTGAAATCTAGGTATCAAAAATTAGTTTAACCTTACTCGCAAAACGTGCTTGTTTCGTGAAGGTCAAAACGAGGGTTTTATTCAAGGCGGGGGCTTTACTTGTTGGTGAAGTTTTGCTGACAAGATGGGCCCAGTTGCTCAAACCAGTTGTAACAAGTGCAGCTCTTGTAACATCTTATAATTGTACATAACAATTATATAGTAGCGTTTCTAAGATTTTCAATTGATACAAATGTAAGTGTACTAGAGTAACAGGGCCTGGACGTATGTCAAAAGGACGTTTTGAATAAACCCCCCGGGGGTTTTATTCAAGGCGGGTGTTTTATAATTTCGTGAGTGGCTTGACGGGGGCTTTATTTGAGAATCGAGACAGGGGCTTTATTCAAGGCACGGGCTTTATTCGAGGTAATACGGCACCACTCCGCAACATTTTAATACTAATGAAAATCATGTTCATTAATGCACAGATTGGAGTAGTTAGCCTAAAATGCACCACTGTGGAAAAAACGGGTAAATAAAAATAGAGAAATGACAATAACTAAGCTTCATCAGCCACTATACTCTTCTCACAGTCCCATTCAATTATTGTGTAATTCTGGCCCGTAGTCATCCTGAAGTCTGACCAAAAATGCTGCAGCGAAACGCCAAAAACCAGAGTCTCCCCAGAAACCCTCAGACAAAACAGTAGTTATTCTTTTCATGCTTGCAGTTTGATCTTTTCGTAACAAAATCGCGTAATTAATTGTTTCAAGTTCAGGTTAAGGTTTTTCGGTCCGATTTTGCCTTGAATTTCCAGTAATTAAGCCTTAGCATTAGTCTGAGCCCAAACCATGTCTTATCTTAACTCTAGGTCTCAGCTCTGTTACGTAGACTAAGCAGTTAGGTAGACCAAGCCTATAGAGTCTAGAAATTTTAATCATAGATACTACTCTGAAATATTCAGCAAAGCAGCATTGAAACGATTGATTGAGAAAAAGTTAATCACGTGAGGTTCCGTCGTGGCATTAACTAACAAAGAAGCAGGAAGCTTTCGTACAGCAAATCTTATGAAATTAGTTAGGTAGTCATTTCACTACATCACAGTCAAATGAAATAAACTGAATATAGAACAACACCAGTCGACATAAATAAACAGAACAATATAGATGACGAAAAATACGGTTTCTTGCTACTAGGGACAACAAGGCATTATTTACTTTTAATTATTATTCATTATTACTTTTTCATTATTCACTAGCATTACATACAGCTTAAACTAAAATATAATTCTTTATATTCAGGATATTGTTTAAAACGTGTGGGGAATATAAGTGAATTGAGACATTCTCAGGAAGTCGATCTTGACCAGCTTTGATTCCAAATCCCTTTATATAAATATCCAATTTCTGTGAATGATCTGGTCGAAAATTGCTTAGTCCAACTTGGGTAACGTTGGGGCAATCGCTTAGGCCAATGAGTTTCAGTTTTTTACAGTGTTTTGCCAACATACTGACACAAACATCGTCGAGGTAAAGGATTTGGTGTAAAAATATGATTTCAATATCTGGACAATAATTTGCAATTTGACGAATAAAGTTATCGGCTCCGGCTTCACAGCTACCGTCAATAAATAACGTTCTTAAAAGACACAAATTCGACAAAATTAGCTGCCCGGCTGAGCTAAAAAGGTGAACTCCAGGAATGCAAAGTGTTGTTATTGGTGGTTTCTTCATTGCCAGCGAAAGGATGCTTTCCACTGAAATCGGAACATGCAAGAGACAAATAAAGTTAAGATTAGTTAATCCTCCAATGAAACTAAAATCCTGATCGGAAAACTTGAGCGTGTCTTCATTTTGTACTGAATAATCACAAGCATAAAACGTCAATCGCGACAAACTTGTCATTTGTCGTAAAAATGATAAGTCTATCAGGTCAGTGCTTCTGTAAGTGATAGTGGAACGTTCTAAGTGCAAACAGTCAAGAAAAAGACATTCTAGGGCAACGCTTTTCAAAGCTGTAGCTGGCACGTAAACATCAGAAAAGTGAACCAATTTTAAATTGTTACAAGAATGTAAATCCATTATTTTCGAAAAAATACAGTCGGCTTTCCACAAGTCATCTTTCACGATACAATTGTATATAAAGTCACAATCAATCTGTAACTTTTCAGTATTGAGTTCATAGCTATCTTTGAATATTAATTTCACAATACTTTGCCAAGCCTTGCAGACAAGTGCCATGCGAATGCAATCTAGGATAGGCAAGTAGGCAAATATTTGCCACAATATTTCTGACGGCAGATAGGCATAAGAATATTTGGACATGTTGTCTAAGGCATAAACACAAACATATGTAAGAACATCAGCCGGTGTTAACTACAGTATTTTTTCGCCTGTGACAAAAAAATGTAATCAACAATAACCAAAATTTTTCGCTTAAAAGATGCTAAATGCTTCTTGCTACTATTGTTCAAAGTTGTTAAATACAACTGGTTGATGCAAACAATCATTTAACGACAGTTGATAATTGACCGCTATTAATCTTTAAGATAAATAAGTAGACTCCTGAAAGGAGTAAAATTCCTGCGTAGAGAGTTATATTGGTAGTCAGCAAACTAAAATTATTAAATGTAAAATTTTGCGAAACTCAGATGCATAGGTAATGCATTACTGAGAATCGTCCCGGCAACCTAAAGTTTCCCAGCCAACCGCACGAACAACTGCACCAATCACTTCCCAAGTCTGAGAACCTGGAATTAGCCACTGCTACAAAAGTGGCATTTAATTAACATAGACTAGACTAGGGGGGGACACATGCAGCAAAACTAAACAATTCCAAACCAGGTGGGGGCGGCAGTTTATTATTGTCAAACTTATGGTTTGCTATGGGTTGATCCCATTATTGTAACTAGTTTTGGAGTTCAGCTTGCTTTTTGTACTTCTTCATGGCAGTCATGCCCCCCACGGGTAGAACACGCTTGCGTCTATAAACTAACATAGTGATAAGCATATGGCAATATATACGTACCAAATTGCCTTGCACGCAATTCATAAAACTTTATGATTCTAATATTTCCGCCTTTAGGCGGAATAACGATGTGTAAAAACGCTCGCGGGAACTAAAAATTTGCGAATAGAATTCGTTTAATAACTAAGTTCATCCACGCTGATTTAGGGATACTGCGTTCAAACGTAGTATTTATAAGGCACGTTTAACATCTATTTCCTATGAACACGCGCTACCTTGCTCGTTAGATATCTTTTCATTGATCTCCTCTTTATCGGCTCATGACTCATTGGTTTTTTTAACCTTAGGTACAGTCTGGGGTTTAGGATTAAGGTCTAAGAAGAAATATTGCCATAAAATACTTTGGCAGTTACTAGCTCATAGAACGAAATATGAACGACAGCGTTCACAGAAACTAAAAGGACGTGTACCTATAAGACTTAAAGTGAAAGCTTTTTATGAATCCCCCGAAATGAAAGTTCGTAACGTGTCATATTTCATCACTGAATGCCATTTTCACTAGCCACGTCACAAATGTAGGTTGTTACAAAACAGTCTGTAAGTTGCACCAGTATATACATTATATAGAAATTGATAAATAGAACAACGAAGTGCAGAAATGAATTGATAACGCAGAACGAAAATATACGCTTATGCGCAATTTAAGCTTACCAGTTATGTAGGCTAAAAAACATAGATGTCAAAGGTTAACATTATGCAGCCTTATCAAAATGGCATTTTATTCATTAGAAATATTATAATTGTGGATCTGTGCGATAGTTTTTTTGGCGGAAAATAGAGCGAAAATATGCTCACTGGCTCAATGGCTTAGGTGGAAAATTTTGCTTTCTTTCCATTCCAATTTGGCTTTCCTTAGCGCATGGTTTAGTTTGGTTTTAGGCTTAGGCTTAGGCAGTGGCGTACCCAGGGGGGGCTAGGGGGATATCAGCCCCCCTTCGCGGTTTTAGCCCCCCCTTCGAGATTTCAGCCCCCCTTTTTTCACTTTTTTCCTGCGGTCTCCCGTTGGTTTTATGACACCACTGAAAAAAATTTTCCGGCACGTCCCCAATTGACCAAAATGACACTGAAATTTCAAAAATTTCCCGAAATTTTCTTTCGAGGGGATCTCGCCCCCAATTCATTACTACTCTAATGTATATACATAACATATCTGCTGTTTTGTATTAATAATGAGTAATGCTAACAACTATTATTGGGTAGTCCTCTTTTTTCTTATCATCACTCTTCATTTTTTTTTTTCTCTAGGTTAAACCCTCCGAAAAACGTTATCAATGTGTAGGCGTCGGTGGGCGTCGGATCTGCTTAGCTTAGCTAGGTGCTTAGCTAGCTCGAAAAACCCCAACAACACTAAAAATCCCCCCAAGAAAAATTTTTATGTACCCAAAAAAATCCCCCCCCCACTAATATTATTTAGTTATATATTTTGTGTGGCTTTTAATTAAAAACCGTGCGGTGGGTGGAGTGGAGGACGAATGTCTAAGGACAGCCTTAGTCACACATGGTTTTTCTTCATTTTTTCCTGTATACAACGTATTTTTCAGGTTTGCTAGTCCCCCCATGGGCTAATTGTTGCAGCCGTAAATTGATAAAATTTGCCCTCAAATCGAAAAAATTTTTTCGGAGACCGCTCGCCTTCGGAACCACCGCGCTGACTTTACTTCGCTTTGTGGTGTCATCTCGCTGTGTTTATTCAATGTTCAGACAAATTTTTAAACAAGGGTGTCTTCCCCATTTAGCTTTTATGGACCGGCCAAAAAAATTTATGATACGTCTCCAATTCACTAAATTTGCCTAAAAATAAAAAATTCCCAGTTTGTTTTCCTGGAGGCAGCCGCCTCCAGACCTCTGCAAACTGCGCGACAAGTTATGTACTAGTCAAGTCAATCAAGTTTGTATGATTTCACGACAAGTGTTGCTTAGAATTGCTTTTTCAATGCAAATATTATTTCAAAATTTTAAAAATGCTCCAGCCTCTCCACCCCCGCAACCATACATGTACACGGGATCTCGGTCTGGGGGGGGGGGGGCTTGTCCCAGAAATTTCGAAATTTTAGGGGGGCTTGTCCCGACTTTTCGGGGGCTTGGGCGGTTAAAAACGTAAAAATTTTGAATTTTTGCCCAAAAATGAGGTATTTTCGTCAAAATTTGGCTATTGTTAGAAATTTTTTAGCTTTTTACCCATTTTTAAAGCATTTTACAGCGATCTGGGGCAATTTTTGACTGTTCGGGCACCTTTCTTTCAGCATCAAGGAGGGGGCCTTGTCCCGGTAGGTCAAATCTGAGGGGGGGGGGGCTTGTCCCGGTTTATTTCTCAAATCTGGGGGGGGGGGCAGGCCCCCTCCATGTACATCTGTGTACGTTCCACCCCCCCCCCCAGGCCAGGATTTTGCTGAGGGGGGGGGCAGATATATATAGGTATGGGTCTGAGTCTCAGCTAGCGCTTTTTTAAAATTTTGAAATAAAATTTGCATTGAAAACGTAATTTCAAGCCACACTTGGCCAAGAAAGTAGATTGATCGCGGGGGTCTGGAGGCGGCAGCCCCCAGAAGCTATCGATTTTTTAAAATTTTGGGTTAAAATTTGCATTGAAAACTTAATTTCAAGCCGCACGTGGCCAAGAAAGTAGAATGATCGCGGGGGTGCAGGTTCGGCGGGGGGGTAAAAATTCAAACGCATATTTTTTCAATGTAAAAACACGTTTTTATAGGTTTTCGGACGCGCTGAGTTCATTTTTAGCACTTTCCAAGCAAAAAAACGTAGATTTACTGCTTTTCGAACAAATTCAAATTTTGTCGAAAATCATCATTTTTCGACATTCAGGGGCTAATTTTTGAAAATTTTCACCGATACAGTCGTAATATCAGTCCGAAGTTAGATAATCATAACGTAACTTATAATAATATATTTAATTCAGCTTTGTTTCCAAAATATTCTGCTCATTTATACTAAAAAATGTTAATTTTTTAAACTTATATAATGGGCGAACTATGCATCGTTAAACTGAGCTCACATATCAATTGTTATTGTTTCTTTTTGCATAGACAATAAATTAACTACATTTTCCGACACAAAATAGCATTTTTAGTTAAAAGGAGCAATTTTTAATAATGAAGAATACAATAAAATACGAATTCAAAACGTCACTGCTGCTCAGCATCACGCCGGCGCTGACAGCCAATTTCGATTCAAAAGCGCAGCTTTATTTATGATTCCACAGTAGCAAATATCCTTTCATTTGATGCAAGCAACTAAGACTAAGCCTTTTCTAACCCAAATACTAAGCCTGAGCCTAAGCACTAAGCCTCAGCCTAAGCCTAAGCCTAAGCCTGAGCTAAGCCTAAGCCTAAGGCCTAATTTTAAGGGAAAAACCTGCTAATAAGCATAAAAAATAACTTAGCTGCACTAAAATACCCCCATCTGCTCCATATTTAAAAAAAATTCGCAGCTGTAGCCCGAAATTTGAACTGAACCCAACTAGTGCTGTAACGCTAGAATCAGCCTGGCCTGGGTAGCTTCAGAAAAAGTTTTGTAACTTTTCAAATCCTAAACCGATTTACAAAATTTTTTCAGCATTTAGTAGCTTAAAGGTTACCCTTTTAGTGATGGCAGCAGGTTTTTATTTCACAAAGAATTTCTGCCTAAATCCAATTTTGCGCAAAAAATTTCATGTAAAGTTTAATTTTTGGACAAAGTTTGATTTCCAGCTAGAGCTCACATCCTACAAACTTCTAACCTAGCCTATTCGAAAGAGCGTTCAATTTTGACCCCCCCTAGGTTTGGGGATATAGGGGGACTCCGGATCATTAGTCGAAAAAATGCCGTTTTTCTGACTTATTCCACCCCTAAGGGTTTTAACACCAATAATTTCAATCTAGATTTTTATTAAAAGGGGCGACAGCTATTTTGGGGGCTAGAGATCAGATTGGGGGCTTGGCTGACGATGGGGGTTCTATATTTTTATTAAAAGATGGGGTAGGAAGCGATTTATGGGCAAAAATAATTTCCCCCCCCCCGCCGAACCTTGACCGATCGCGGGGGTCTGGGGGCGGCAGCTAGCGATCGACCGGAGGCTCCGGCTCCGGCTCCGGCCGGATTTGAGCCTCCGGCTCCGGCTCCGGCAAAAAAAGTGCCGGAGCCGGAGAATTTTCACTGTTCAAAATTTGGCAGCAAAAAGTTCATATTTTGAGAAAAAATCACAAGGTTAACGAAGCGGTTAGTCGGTTACAGTACTTATATTAGTGCCAGTTGTAATGGCGGTGACTACCCCTCTCTAGCATTATGTATTCTTACGTCTCTAATTGACTAAACTCGGCCTAAAAATCAACTTTCTCACACTTTAATCTAGGGGTGGCCCCCAGACCCCTATAGGCTTGTAACTACGTGACTTGAACTCAGGGTTTTTTTTAGTCAAAAATGGCGTCATTTGCAGAAATGAAACTTAAAAATGACGTTCAGAAAATAAAAATGACGAAGCTTTGACGAAAGGTTTTGAGCAAATATTGACGCTGATTTGACCAAATTCGGCCTAAAAATTGCAAAAATCTCCAATTTTTTTGGGGCTGCCGTCTCCAGACCCCTGCAACTTAGTGGCTTACTCGTCTTTGTTATTAACTTCCATTAAAAAAGCCTCTGCGTGTGTACAAGAGTACATTTATATACTTATCTAGTGCACTATCTCATGTGACGTTCTGCTCTTGACGTGATTTGAATTTTTATAATTAATTTCTCGGCTCGAAAAAATTTCTGATACGTCTTCATTTGACCAAGTTTGGCCTAAAAAGTGAAAAATTTTTCTTTTTGAGGGTTGTCGCTCTTAAACCCCTGCGTTCTTGTGGCTTAATGTTTTGGGTATTGTGAGCTCAAATATTAACTCTGATGTTTGGGTCGGCCAAAAATAGTATAATGTTCGCACAATATGCGCTGTTATCGGCAAATTTTTGTGTTAAATTCTGGGGTTTTTGCTGGGCCAAAACGTTAGCATTGGCAAAAATTTTTGAGAGTCTGCTAAAACTTTTTTGGTCGTATTAGCCAATTTGCTAAATGGTTGCCCCTGATTGCTTTAAAAATGATCAACAAGCTAAAAAATTGCGAAAACGGTATATATAGCAGGCGGGGAAAAAAACCCACCCCATTTTTTGGGGGAAAAAAACCACCCCAGTTCCGGAACTTGGGTACGTGGTATAGTCAGATGGGGTAAAAAAAATACAAAATATGAGTACAAGGTTTTTTTGCTTTCCTGGATTAAGTTTCTCGGGCAAACTTTTTTCCAACAATACCTCGCGGAGTTGCTCTACAAAACGACATATTAACCTTTTTTCTCTGCATTACTAATTTTATATAAATCGAAAAATAAACGTATTTTTTTTACCCCCATTTTGGGGGAAAAAAATATGGTCGCGGGGAAAAAAAATACGGGTCGATTCTGACCCATCCAAGAAACGCAGGCCAAAATGCTTCTACAGTTGTGAAACTCAACTCAGACTTACTCAATTTTTTAATTAAACTCGCACATAAAAGAAAAGGCCACTGAAATTGAAGCCCCAATAACACCACGACTACTTTTTACACTACAATCTTTTTTGAATTTTTTTTTGAAATTTTTTCTGTCTACGTATTCTTTCTTTGCTGTAAACTGAATCATTTGACGTAAAGATTGTACCGCGGACGCCGAAAATGGTGGCGACGACCTGCTTGATAAATAGTTTTGCATACTTGATTATAGTCTTAAATTAGTTAAAATTTCCTCAATTGCTGTCAATATTCAAATCGTGTTGTACCACAAATTGTTCCCAGATTATGTATTTTAAAGAGTGAATAACCAATATCATCATTAGCTTCGCAACTTAGGCATCTGTGCGTCTGTATGTGTATTTATGTAGCTGGGCTCATCATTTGAACAACCTTGTGTAGCTGGAACCGCTCGGTTAGCATTCGGTGGTCGTAGTACACTTGGCAGCCGTAGCACCTTCCTGTGCTTACTTTTTTCCGCAAACAAACTTGTTTTGGTTTAAAAATACGACATAAAAGCAAAAAGTACCCGTATTTTTTTTCCCCACAAATCGACCAAAAAGGGGGGGTAAAAAAAATATGGCTCCCGTACGCGCCAACCAGTACCAATAGAGAAGAACCATTTACAGTTTGAAAGAAGGGTAGTTGACTATGCCATATGCGCAGTTGGTGCCGGAAAACAACTAGACTCCGTGACAAAAGAAGCTTGTCAAAATTTTGTTGACCCTTGTAAAATGAGCCATGTTTTGGGTGCATGATTTTGTCAGCTTCATATTGTAAGCTGAACACAGATTATTACTAGGTAATATGTTTATGTAATGTAGAAGTAGTAGTGCTTCCTTTGTATGTATTCAACAGGCATGTACCTGTTGGGGTTTTTCTTGGAGGGGGGTGTATTTTTTTTACCCCATGTTTCCGATCGTATTTTTTTTACCCCCTCTGACTATACAGGTCTAAAAATTTGCCAGCGTATAGTACAGTCCCTGTAGGCAAACGTATATAAGCGGTATCCAGAAGGGGTCTCGCTGGTATTTTTTATGAGTCAAAAATTAGACCCCCCATTTTTGACCCGACATGGCTCCAAGGGAGGTGAATTTTGGAGTCTCATTTCTCAGCACTAAGAGATGCGAGCTCAAATGTAAAAACACTTTTACAGAGGACTACCCTTCCTCTATTCATGACCGCAGTGGCAGGTCCCTCCATCTTTCGTACGAGGTTGGGCATGACCGAAATTAAACGGGGTAAAAAAAAAAACCCATGTGGGGGAAAAAACCCACTTTTTGAAAATGGTCTGGTGGTGTCGAAAAACCTAGTAGCTACCCCAAGGGACTCATAGTAGTGCAAAAAGACGTTAATTATTAACACAAATACGCATACTGACACTTTGTTGATCGAATTCTGGAATACGGACCGAATAGTACGAATTTGTCATTTTGAGGTCCCTTTGCAGCGGAAAGTAGTATTTTCTGGTACTATTGCCAGTTTTTTGTATGTTTTTAATTATAACCTGTTAATTTCTCTTGCTTAAACGCCAAATAACCGAATAAAATTAAATTATGGCCGTCACGACCAGTCGCAACCACTTACGGTACCCCCCACTGAGCGTCGATGGCGTAAAAAGTAGCCATAAAGTGCAAATTTTGCACGCATTTGAAGCGTTATCGCAACTTTGTAGTTGTTTTCAACGTTTTCAGGCGAAATAAAGGTGTTTTGTTTTCAAATCTGAAAATTCAAATTTTTATAATGCGCTGCGAAGGGCAGTTTTCAAACTTGTGCACCTGAGGCCCCATAGCAAATCTGCGGATAGTTTTGGCATCAGTGGCCTCTACTACTCCGAATACGTGCCACAGCGTTGAAAAACTACCGCTAACACACTTTTCGGGTGATTTATGAGGTGGGTTTTTTCCCCAACATGGGTTTTTTCCCCCAAATGGTTTTTTTTCCCCGGCAAGTTTTTGGCTTCCCGCCAAAAAAACGGTAAGAGATAGCGAAATGAAACCGGTCCCAGCGTTTAGAGCAAGGTTAGGCCTACGACAGATTTTTTTGGTTTCCCGTGAAAACGTATAGTGTATGAGCTACATGACGAAATATGAAAATGCGGTTTTTTCCCCGCCTGCTATACAAATTTTGAAAAAGTTCCCATTTTTAGGCCGTTATGAGTTTAAGTCCCCAATATGTCGGACAAGACCCCTAAAATTTGAAAAATCCGGGACAAGCCCCCTCCCCCACCAGACTGAGATTACATGCATATACGTATATACAAGCACACATGTACAAAAAGCACAAAAACTTTGGGTATATATACCCCTCCCTCCCCCTCCCTCTGGTGGGACCCTTCCCTCCCATCGGTCTACTTAATTTTGACCCCCCTGACAAAAAAATCGCAATTTAGTAATTTACATCTTTTCTTGGCCAAAAAACACAGTTTTGAACAAATTTTGGCCAAAATTAGGTAAAAAACCGCTTAAATTTCAAAAAAATGTGAGATAATGTAACTAGCAATATTGCTGCAGCGCAACGGTACTGTAAAGCCATAATCTAATTTTGACGAACGAAAAATAAAAATGACGCCAGGAATTTAAAAATGACGCCAGAACGATTAAATCCGATTTTGAAAAAAAAACCCTGCTTGAACTTGACTTTTAGCTCTGATGTTTTCGGCCGGTCAAATTTAGTACAGTGTTTGCATGTGCTGTTATTTCGCAAATTTTTGTGTTAAAACAGCAAAAAAGTTCATTTTTACCCATTCCAAAAATTGAAAAATCAGTCCCCCCCTAAGTTTTTTCCTGGCTACGCGACTGGTATACGCCTAAATTACAGGAGTGAGGAAGCGATAATCCCCGGAAGCTAGATACATTTATGGCGTAGTATCTTCTACAAAGTGTATATAATCTTTAACAAATTGTCTATTTTCGTGGGTGTAATATGAGCTTCTTGACAATTTTGCAAGGTTTGACTAAAAGGAGGAGGTGAGGTCCGAGGTTCAGACGAACACCCTGAGAAACCTCCTCCCTCCGACTGCTGACTACGCCCTTGGCACCGCAGTCAACTGCTTAATTTGACCAAATTTTTGACTTTTTGTCTATGTTGATAAAATTCTGTGAGATCACATGAATGCGGGACTAGTCAGTTGTCAGTGGCCAACAATATATATATATATATACTGGTCGTATGAGTGAGTATATAAAGACATATGTATAGAAATGGGGCGTGACTGTTGAAAAATTAAAAACGGCTATTTCGAAAAAAAAAATTTTTGAAAATTTTCGCACAATTGTCAACATTTTTTCTAATTGAAATTTTTTTAAAAACACTGCCTCCGGCTCCGGCATTTTATATCCGGCTCCGGCTCCGGCAAAATTTTACCTCCGGTCGTTCGCTAGCGGCAGCCCCCAGAAGCTAGCGCTTTTTTAAAATTTTGAAATAAAATTTGCATTGAAAACTTAATTTCAAGCCACACTTGGCCAAGAAAGTAGAATGATCGCGGGGGTCTGGGGGCAGCAGCCCCCAGAAGCTAACGCTTTTTTAAAATTTTTAAATAAGATTTGCATTGAAAAAATAAAATTTGCATTGAAAACATAAAATTTGCATTGAAAACTTAATTTCAAGCCGCACTTGGCCAAGAAAGTAGAATGATCGCGGGATGAACGCAATACTTTCTGCATGAGACAGAAATATAGTGCGTGTGAATACAAACGCAAATTTTCGGCTTGCGATTTTAAAAAATTGGCTCAACGAAAAAAGTTAAAATTTGGCACATAAATGCACCTTGTCATCTTTGAGCGGTCGCAAAATTTGGTTTTTGGCAAATCGATAGTATCTAAAAAATTTAGCCAAATTTATGTTTTTCAAAAATCGTGATTTTAGTGTTTTTCGATATATCAATCATATTCATCAAAAATGACTTTTTGCGACCGCTCGAT
Organism: Trissonchulus sp. WLG1_4; assembly: GCA_030248245.1. Taxonomy (NCBI): domain Eukaryota; kingdom Metazoa; phylum Nematoda; class Enoplea; order Enoplida; family Ironidae; genus Trissonchulus; species Trissonchulus sp. WLG1_4. The sequence continues at coordinate 20,390 of JASANF010008210.1, read as the reverse complement.
CACGTTGAGGCGAGCAAAATGAGCTATTGATTGTGCAACAGCTACTTACTTGCGAAGAGAAATCGCAAGCCGAAATTCCACTCACGTTTCGTCTACAGTGAATGCTAATTTGTATCAATCAGCTTCATTTTATTGTATTTGGGCATAGTTTTACACCAGCTTGCCATTGTGTATCTAAAATTGGCCCCAAACTGCCGTTTTTTGAAAAGTCACATTTCAGGAGCGCCACCTTAATCAATTAATTTATTGTCTACGCGAAAAGAAACTAAAACTTTTGATATGCAAGCTCCATTTAACTATGTAATATATGTATTCGCCTCTTTTTTTCAGTTAGTAAAATTACGATTTTTAGTACAAATGAGCTAAATATGTTGCTAACAAAGCTGTATTAAATATATATATTATTATGTGTTACTTTATGACGATCAAACTTAAGGCTGATATTACGACTGTATTGGTCATAATTTTCGACGATTAGCCCTAATACAGTACTGTGCAAAAAAAGTTCCCTCTTCGTCGGCGTACGACGAGCTTCGTCGTTCGCGAAAAGTGACGAACGTTGGCCGGAAAGTGACGAAGCAAAATTATTGTGTTTATTGCATGCGGAAGTCTATTCTATTATGTCGAAAAACTATGATTTTCGACAAAAATTGAATTTGGTCAAAAATGTATAAATCAACGTTTTTTCGCATGGAAAGTGCTAAAAATGAACTCACCCCATGCGAAAACCTATAAAAAAGTGTTTTCACGGTGAAAAATGTCAGTTTAAATTTCTCCCCCCCTGCCTCAGTTGCGCCGGTAAGACCGTCACATCAGTAAGCGTAGCGAACAAGTAAGTGCTGCACAGGGGCGTAGCCAGGGGGGGGGGGGGAATGGGGGGACATCCCCCCCCCCCCCCCGAAATTTTTTCCGACTGAAATTTTACACAAGGGTCCCCCCTTTGGTTTTTATGGTCCGGCCGGAAAAAATTTCTGATACGTCTCCAATTGACCAAATTTGGCCTAAAAATCAAAAATTTCCTCAATTTTTTTCTGGGGGCTGCCGCCCCCAGACCCCCGCAACCCACCTGGTTCGCTGTTTCTTGCTTTTGTGTTCCATTAAAGCGTGTCCACGTGTATATGAGTGCATTTTGCGGTATTCATTTGCTTAATACACTGTTAAATGTATCTTTTTAGCTGTTTTATCGCAGCTAAAATGACATTTTTAGTAAATTTGCGGCTCGTAATGTCATAAATTTTCTCAAAGTTTTCAAATTTGCTAGCTTCTGGACCCTTGTCGGTCCAGCAGTTTTGTAATTTTTGGTGTTTTGAGCTCCAATTTTACGTTCGATGCCGCTCTGGTCAAAAAATTAGCGATGTTTTTAACGAAATATGCTAATTAGTGTCGTTTTTTGGGTTAAAATTGCAATTACGTGCATTTTAACACATTTCAAAAAATCGAAAAGTCATTCCCCCCCCCCGAAATTTTTTCCTGGCTACGCCACTGGTGCTGCATAATGCACTCACACATACAAGGTACAAGGTACAACAACATACACTGTACAAGGTTTTAATAATAAAACATCATAACAAGGAACAGAATAATCTACGGGGCTGCAGGGGTCTGGGGGCGGCAGCCCCCAGAAACATTTGAGAAATTTTTCTATTTTTAGGCCAAATTTGGTCAATTGGAGACGTACATATCTTATGAGAAATTTTCTTATGAGTTGGCCAAAAGGAGTTGGCTCCCAGGGGGGGGGGGCAAAAACGCTGAGGGGGGGGGGCAAAATCGCTGAGGGGGCGGCCCCCCCCCCCCCCCTGGCTACGCCACTGCAGCCCCCCCTTCGCGAAATCCTGGGTACGCTACTGGGCTTAGGCTTGGGTTTGTAATTGTGCAATTTGTATGTTTCTGTGACGTGCGTCCATCAGTGGCGTATTTTTTTTTGGGGGGGGGGGGGGGGGGGGGGGTGTGCTGCAGTTCCCCCTTTGCGGTTTGAGCAACCCCCTTAGAGGGTAGCAGCCCCCCCCCCCTACAAAAAAAGCATATACATAGGCATGCACAAAGAATAAAAGTATTTTTGAGCACCAGAAAAATGACGAATCAAGTGCAGTTGGGGGGGGGGGAATAGTGGACCTATTTTTTGGAGTAGAGCACCTTGGGGGAAGCATTTTTTGTAATAGAACCCCTATCCACAAATTTGGATTTTCTGAGCTATGACCCCTTGAAAATTGCATTTTCAGTGTTTTTGGACGTGAACGTAGGCCAAAGCTCGAAGCCAAAATTGGCTATAATCTTTGTTTTTGGATAGTTTTGAGTGCGTTATGATGTTTTAAGGCATCATTTAGGCTTAGTTAGCAGGATTCTCTAGGCTAAGCTGGCATAATGTTTTCTGAAAATTTCGATTTTTTATTGCCTAAGCCTGAGCCTAAGCCTAAGCCTGAACCTATGAATGAAGGGGGGAATGACTTTTCGATTTTTTGTAATGGGTTAAAATCCACTTTTTAGCAATTTTAACACTCATAAAACGCCTTACAAACGCAAGACTACTAAACCACAAGGTTGCAGGGGTCTGGGGGCGGCAGCCCCCAGAAAAAAATTTGGGAAAATTTTTGATTTCTAGGCCAAATTTAGTCAATTGGAGACGTATCAGAAATTTTTTTCCGGCCGGACCATAAAAACCAAAAGACACAAGGTTGCGGGGGTCTGGGGGCGGCAGCCCCCAGAAAAAAATTAGCGATTTTTCCAATTTTTAGACCAAATTTGGTCAACTGGAGACGTATCAGAAACTTTTTCCGACAAAATTTAAAACAAAAGATGGGAGCGTCATATCAGACAGTGTATTCCACAAGTAAATGTAGCATAATATACTCGTGTAGACATGCACATGCATCATAATGTACTTGTGTATACATGCATAGGCTTTGATGAAAGACAATAATAAGGAATAGTAAGCCACATAGTCGCAGGGGTCTGGGGGCGGCGGCCCCCAGAAGAAAATTTGAGAAAATTTTTGATTTTTAGGCCAAATTTAGTCAATTGGAGTTTGGAGACGTATCAGAAAATTTTTCCGGCCGGGCCATAAAAACCAAAGGGGGGACCCTTGTGTAAAAAATCACTGGGAAAAAATTTCGGGGGGGGGGAATTCCCCCCATTCCCCCCCCCTGGGTACGCCCTTGACTGCCCGCGTCTACCATTCTTGGATTTAGGTGGTACGCAGCAGCTAAAGCCTAAATATTCCAAAAAAATGCCAAATTTTGGTGAAACATTACCAAAACAGGTTTCGTACGGGGTGTCGGGGTATGTGCCAAAACAACAAAAAACGACGTTTTGTGGCCGAATAAACGGTTTCAATGAAGTCTACACATGTTTTTACCCCAGATCAGTCAACTTTTGTATCGACAATGGGTGAGTTTAGCAAAAAATTGTCGCCAAACAAAATAGGGTTTTTTTCCCCGCAATAGGGTTTTTTTCCCGCACAAACTTTGAACTGTCACAGGTAAACCACAACGTTTATAACTGTTTTTGAGCTTCAGAAGCATAGAGGAAAGGTAACTCTCTTGAAAAGTGCAAACAACGTTGGCCAAAAGTGATTTTGTGAAAAATTATGACAAGTCAAAAATTTGGAAAATTTTGTCACTTTGGAATTTTTCAAGATGCAAAATTTTAAAATTTTATAAAAAATGCTACAGGCCTCAAAACTGCACAGAAATTGGTGTGGTAAGTAAGTTTGGGATGCGCTTTCCAACTACATACTCAAAAAGGTCCTATGTCGTAAGGTTCGGCCAGGAAGCACTAGGGTTTTTTTCCCCGCAAAACGCGGTTGTGTTTTGTGGTATTTTTTTTTTTGTTTGTGGGTCCCATGTTTTTTTTTTTTTTTTTTCTTTTTTTTGTGCTGCTTTTCTTTTTGGGGGGTTTTTTGTTTCTTCTTGTTTCTTCTCTTCTTATGGAAGGCCGAGGGAGGAGGGGGCCGGGGGTTTTTTGCTTCTCGAAAGAAATATTTATATTATTGTGGGAGTCATAGCCTGATTCACACGAGGTGGATTTTCAAGGGGGTCCCCTTTAGGGATGGAAGTCTCGGTCTCGGTCTCGGTCAAAACCCGAGACTAGCCTAGTCTCGGTCTCGGTCTCGGTCTCGGTAGTCGAAAAGTCTCGGTTTGTACCCGGTCTCGGTTTTTCAAATCCGTGAAAATTTTTCCTGTGGTCCCCCCTTTGGTTTACATTTTTGGCAGAAAAATTTTTTCGGAAGTCTTCATTTCACCTAATTCACAATAAAAAGGGAGATTATGTGGTTTTTCCAAAAACAACTTTACCGTGGTTGTTCAGTTTATTAGTAAACACAGTACACACACAAAAATGAATGTTTGTGATTCGGTTTCGTTTATTACTTCGCTCTATGTTTCAAGTCTGTCTGTGTGATTATTATTATTATATTTTATTTTTTAGTATTCTCTTTTCGTGTTTGGCTCGTCAATTGTTTTATGCTAGTTGGTGGCTTCACAGAGTTAACTGTAAATTCCAATTAGTATGAGTGTGGCAAAAGTCAAAAAACAAAAATTTGTGAAAGTACAACTAAACGCACTACTGAGAACCATGCGGTAACACAATATGTAGTTCGGGAGATGAGAAGGGAAGACTATACCAGGGCCGTGACCAGAATTCCCTCTCCCCCCGAAATTTTTTCCGACTGAAATTTTACACAAGGGTCCCTCCCCCCTTTGGTTTTATGGTCCGGCCGGAAAAAATTTCCGATAAGTCTCCAATTGACCAAATTTGACTTAAAAATCAAAAATTTTCCCAATTTTTCTTCTGGGGGCTGCCGCCCCCAGACCCCTGCAACCTTGTGGCTCAATGTTTCCCTGCTTTTGTGTTCCCATAAAGCTGTGCATGTATATATGGCTGCACTGCACGCTATTTATGTGCTTACTACACTGTTTGATATATCCTTTTAGCTGTTTTATCGTAGCAAACATGACTTTTTTGGTGAATTTGCGGCTCGAAAAGTCAAAAGTATTCTTGAATTCAAATTTGCTAGCTTCTGGACCCTTGTCGGTCCAGCAGTTATGTAGTTTTCGGTGTTTTGAGATCCAATTTTACTTTCAGTGCCCTCTGTTCAAAAAATTAGCGTTGTTTCTGAACAAAATATGCTAATATGTGTCGTTTTTTGGGTTAAAATTGCAATTAAGGGGGTGATGTCGTTTTCGTAGTTTTTGACATTTCAGTGTAATTTTTGCGCCCACAGAACTCAAGCTAAAAACAAACTACGGCTTCGAAACTTTAACCACATTATCTTTAGGCAAATATCCCCACCCGTTTTTTTCTTTTCTAAAAATAGTTTGTAGAGTCGGATCAAGTGCAGTTGGGGGGGGAAAAATAGTGGACCTATTTTTTGGAGTAGAGCACCTTGAGGGAAGCATTTTTTGTAATAGAACCCCTATCCACAAATTTGGATTTTCTGAGCTATGACCCCTTGAAAATTGCATTTTCAGTGTTTTTGGAAGTGAGCGTAGGCCAAAGTTCGAAGCCAAAAATGGCTATAATCTTTGTTTTTGGATAGTTTTGAGTGCGTTATGATGTTTTAAGGCATCGTCTAGGCTTAGTTGGCAGGATTCTCTAGGCTAAGCTGGCAGGATTTTTTCTGAAAATTTCGATTTTTTATTGCCTAAGCCTGAGCCTAAGCCTAAGCCTGAACCTAAGCCTAAGCCTAAGCCTGATACTAAGCCTAAGCCTAAGCCCCATACTAAGCCTAAGTCCTAAGCCTAAGCCTAAGCCCAAGCCTAAATTAAGGCCATGTTTGAATTTGGTCAAAAATTGGACGTTTCTGGCGAATTTGGCAAATTTTTCGGCAGGAACGCGGTCAAAGAGCCTTTGTTTTGATTCTAAAAAATTGTAACCAATAATCTGACACCATTTAGACACGATTAGAATGGAAAAAACAAGAGCTTCGAAAAAAAATTGCGAAAACGTCCCTCTGTGAGGGTTCAGATTTCGGGGGGTGGTATCTCAGAAAATCCAAAAAATGAAATAGGGGTTCTTGAAGCAAAAATGCTTCCCCCAAGGTGCTCTACTCAAAAAAATAGGTCCACTATTTTTCCCCCCCCAACTGCATTTAACCCGTAGAGTCGGTGTTATGGGCTTTTGAAAATTTTAGAGAAATGTCAAATTACGTGATTTTTGCACGAAAATGTCATTTTCTCAACGTAGAAACGACTTATCAACTATATATATCAAAAAACGGGTGGGGATATTATGTCAGTGCATTACTGCAAAAAGTTTAGTAGTTGTTGGCTGATCTTGAGGGTGCAGGTTCGGCGGGGGGGGGGGGGGGAAATTCAAACGCATATTTTTTCAATGTAAAAACAGGTTTTTATAGGTTTTCGGACGCGCTGAGTTCATTTTTAGCACTTTCCAAGCAAAAACACGTAGATTTACTGCTTTTCGAAAAAATTCAAATTTTGTCGAAAATCATCATTTTTCGACATTCAGGGGCTAATTTTTGAAAATTTTCACCGATACAGTCGTAATATCAGTCCGAAGTTTGATAATCATAACGTAACTTATAATAATATATTTAATTCAGCTTTGTTTCCAAAATATTCTGCTCATTTATACCAAAAAATGTTAATTTTTTAAACTTATATAATAGGCGAACTACATCGTTATGTATGCATCGTTAAACTGAGCTCACATATCAATTGTTATTGTTTCTTTTTGCATAGACAATAAATTAACTACATTTTCCGACACAAAATAGCATTTTTAGTTAAAAGGAGCAATTTTTAATAATGAAGAATACAATAAAATACGAATTCAAAACGTCACTCCTGCTCAGCATCACGCTGGCGCTGACAGCCAATTTCGGTTCAAAAGCGCAGCTTTATTTATGATTCCACAGTAGCAAATATCCTTTCATTTGATGCAAGCAACTAAGACTAAGCCTTTTCTAACCCAAATACTAAGCCTGAGCCTAAGCACTAAGCCTCAGCCTAAGCCTAAGCCTAAGCCTAAGCCTGAGCTAAGCCTAAGCCTGAGCTAAGCCTAAGCCTAAGGCCTAATTTTAAGGGAAAAACCTGCTAATAAGCATAAAAAATAACTTAGCTGCACTAAAATACCCCCATCTGCTCCATATTTAAAAAAAATTTGCAGCTGTAGCCCGAAATTTGAACTGAACCCAACTAGTGCTGTAACGCTAGAATCAGCCTGGCCTGGGTAGCTTCAGAAAAAGTTTTGTAACTTTTCAAATCCTAAACCGATTTACAAAATTTTTTCAGCATTTAGTAGCTTAAAGGTTACCCTTTTAGTGATGGCAGCAGGTTTTTATTTCACAAAGAATTTCTGCCTAAATCCAATTTTGCGCAAAAAATTTCATGTAAAGTTTAATTTTTGGACAAAGTTTGATTTCCAGCTAGAGCTTACATCCTACAAACTTCTAACCTAGCCTATTCGAAAGAGCGTTCAATTTTGACCCCCCTAGGTTTGGGGGATATAGGGGGACTCCGGATCATTAGTCGAAAAAATGCCGTTTTTCCGACTTATTGCACCCCTAAGGGTTTTAACACCAATAATTTCAATCTAGATTTTTATTAAAAGGGGCGACAGCTATTTTGGGGGCTAGAGATCAGATTGGGGGCTTGGCTGACGATGGGGGTTCTATATTTTTATTAAAAGATGGGGTAGGAAGCGATTTATGGGCAAAAATAATTTTCCCCCCCCCGCCGAACCTTGACCGATCTTGAGTTTCATAACTGTGGCGCAAAAATTAGTCAAAAAAACCGCTGATGGGGTGTATTCAAATGATAGCAGCAGTAAAATTGCAAAAGATAATCTGCTTTTAAATATAGTTTTTTAAAGCTAGAAGGTGTAATAAAAAAATGTACAAAAGACCGCTCTAGTTTTTGTTGAGGTTAAGTGCAGTTATGGTAGTTTAAAAAAACACCTAAAAACGCAATTACCCCCTTAAGTGCATTTTAGCACATTTAAAAAATTGAAAAGTCATGCCCCCTAAATTTTTTTCTGGCTACGCCACTGGACTCTACTCCCAACTGAAATTTACCCCCAGGGGATTGAGGGGGCCTCACTCAAAGGGGGGTCACGCCTGAGGTAGAGAATGAAAGAACGTCACGGCGCGCAGGTCTAATTTTTAAGCCAAAAACCCTTTATATCTTAGGTGTATTTTAGCAAAGCATTGGTAATTCCAATACAATCGGAGCGATTTTTAACTAAATTCGAGCCAAACAGTATCAAAAACAGTGTCAAAATCTAGCGAGAACAAGGACAAATTGCGTCTGTTTTGAACAGAGGTCAAAATTTCACTATATTCAAAGACATGGTCCCACACAAAAAAGGGAAAGAATCAGGAATGTAGCCAAAATTGTCGTGATGTAGCTGTTAGCTATATATACATAAGGTGTCTGACCATGGTCTTGTAATTTTACCTAAAAACTTGTAAAAAGTCATAAAATCAATCGGTAAAAAGATGGCAAAAAAATGACCCAAAGTCTCGGTTTTTGCGGTCTCGGAATTTGGTCTCGGTCTCGGTAGTCTCGGTTTCGTGGTCTCGGTCTCGGTCTCGGAAATAAAACCGAGACTTCCATCCCTACCAGTTTGCTCGTAAAATTTTTTAGGTACTAAAAAATTGAACTGTGAAAACCTGCAATGTGGTGTGCCGCTCTTACTCTAGAAATCCTATCCTTTTGGAATGAAAGTCTTTTGGCAGCCACATAAGTCGCGTCTTCCACAAGCTGCTGTTCCGACCATTTTTGGCTTTTTTCGTGAAGTTTCGGACCATTATTATATTTGATATATACATGCACCATTAATAGCCAAATCAATCAAATCTCAATCAGAAACTAGAAAACAGTGTTTACAGGTGACAGAATACCCGTTGAATCCGTTTCAAAAATGTTGGTACTTTATATTTTGCTGAGGGGAAAAACACACGCGGGGGAAAGAAAACATACAATTGGGGAAAAAACATAGGTGGGGAAAAAACATGCCATGTTTTTTTCCCCATTTTGGAGTAAAAAATGTGGGGAAAAAACATGGCCGAAATTATGAAAATCGTTTATATATCAACTAAACTTGTATAGCAGTAAATAGACAAGTTAAAATAATATATACCCCCATGCAAAGTATGAGCTTCCCTATTTATCTGTGTCAAATTTTATAATCTTAGCAACTTCAAAAATTTCTTAGTTTTTGTGACGTTTTTTGGGGTGTCAATTTTCGTCGTCAGCTAAGCCATTGATTCTGCTTCAAATGTTATATTATGATATGTGTGCACTGTCCAGAAGTCAAATTTTTATTTCCACTATGAGTTCTCTGTCTAGTATGTATGTGCGCTCAGCCACAGGGCATGTTTTTTTACCCCAATTTTCCGTCATGTTTTTTCCCCACCCTGACTATACTGCTGGTGAAACATTACGGTGCCGATTCTGAAAAATAGACGTTATTTAGACGCCTATTTTTCGACTGTTTTTCGCTTACTTTCGTTACGACGAAAAATAGGCGAAAAATAGACGTTATTTAGACGCCTATTTTTCGACTGTTTTTCGCCTACTTTCGTTACGACGAAAAATAGGCGAAAAATAGACGTTATTTAGACGCCTATTATTCTTCGACTGTTTTTCGCCTACTTTCGTTACGATGAAAAATAGACGTTATTTGGACGCCTTTTTTCGACTGTTTTTTGTCTATTTTCGTTACGATTGAAAATAGGCGAAAAATAGGTGTCTAAATAACGACTGAATTTCGACTATTTTTCACTGGAATAGGCGAAAAATAGACGTTATTCAGGCGCCTAAATTTCGACTGAAATTCGTCTAATTTTCGCCTTTTCAAGAATAGTCGAAAATTGACGCCTTATTTTCGTCTAATTTTTGCCTTTTCTAAAAATAGTCGAAAATTAGACGCCTTATTTTCGACTAAAAAGTAGTCGAAAATCAGTATTTTTGTTTTCCTGTGATAAAGGTATCTAAGCCGAAAAAACATCAACAGAACGGAAAAAATTTAGAGATTAAAATTTTGAAGGTAGAATTTGTCAATTCTGGAAGTGTCAGAAACACTTTTGTCAGCTTTTGAATTTTCGGAAAGGGGGGGGGGGGCTGCGACCCTCTAAGGGGGGGCTCAAACCGCTAAGGGGGGGGGGGGGGGGCTACTGCAGCCCACCCGCCCCCTCCCCCTCAAAACGCCACTGCCTAGAATAGGAAAATTTAGCACTATTGCGGATTTTGAGAGTTTGAACTTTTTGTAGCTCAAAATATAGAAGAGCTTTTTACACAAAATTTTGTGTGTGTACACCCCTTGGCAATACCTAAGTGCTGACAAAATTTCAGCCGGATCGGTCAAGTATTTTCTGAGATACCCCCAGGGACCCACCAAAATTCACGGACTTTCGCTCTTTTTTTTCCCAGAACTTTTCTCGCCGGTAGTTCATCCGAGCGACACCTTTTTTGGTGGTGAGAGGGGGGAACGCCTTTTTTTGGGGTCCAAAAAATGAAGTACGAAAAAGTTTAGCACACTTTTTAAGAAGTTGCGCAAAACGGCCAGTCATGATCTTTTGCATGTGACGTGGTATATACAGTAGTGGAATAGAAACTAACATGGGCTTTTTTTGAATTTCGGCCTATAAGCCCCAGGGCATGCCCATACCCCCCACCACGTGTATTACGGGGGTAGGTTCGCTGCGGGCAGTGGAGCTATATATCATGGTTATAGCTGGAGGTCTATCGTTTTGTATATATACGAATATAAACCCATATGCTGTACATTCACTGGTATTACCACTTTCTTGCTCAGATGTTGAATAGTCCCCTAGACGGTACCCCCCCCCCCCCCCCGGTTGGCTGTATTTCATGGATGCGCATACGTAACTTCATAGTAGAATAATTAGGTTTGCTGTTTGTTTTTCATGATAGTTCAAGTTTTTTCGTGTAATATGGATTGTGAACTTGTGAACATATCATATTAATACCCATTGCCCCACAGATTGCCCCCGCCCCCAAAAAGGGTCTCGCTGGTACTTTTTATGAGTCAAAAATTTTGACCCCTCATTTTTGACTCGAGATGGCTCCAAGGGAGGTGAATTTTGGAGTCTCATTTCTCAGCACTAAGAGATGCGAGTTCAAATGTAAAAACACTTTTACAGAGGACTACCCTTCCTCTATTCATGACCGCAGTGGCAGGTCCCTCCTTCTTTCGTACGAGGAGGGGCGTGACCGAAATTAGACGGGGTAAAAAAAACCCATGTGGGGAAAAAAAACCCACTTTTTGAAAATGGTCTGGTGATGTCGAAAAACCTAGTAGCTACCCCCAGACTTATGGTAGTGCAAAAAGACGTTTAGCCAATCGGGAAAAAAACCCACCCCGTTTGTCGGGAAAAAACCCACCCCAGTTTCTGAGCTTAGGGTGGTTCAATGGGTACCAATTTTTGTGTGCAATAAAACACTCTCTAAACAACTCTATACACGAGTTTAGAACTGATTCTGATCAGTGTTTTTTTTTCGTCAAAAATTTTGCGTCGTCTGACGCACATGCCCAAATTATTTTGCGTCATTTTGAAAAAAAGTGCGCAGAGCGGCTATAATGCTATCTATGCACGAGTTTTACGTGAAAATCACTTTATTATGGCAATGGCCGTCCTCATTTACGATTTTGGAATTTCATAAAATTTTTCTGAAAAAATTTTCAATTCTACATTTAAAAAATTTCGGGGTGAATGGCTTTTTGATTTTTTGTAATGGGTTAAAATGCACTGTTTCAATATTAACATAAAAATTTGAATTTATTGAAAATGGAAGACCAGACCATGTTGCCAGAAGTTGCAGGGGTCTGGGGGCGGCAGCCCCCAGGAAAAAAATTGGGAAAATTTTTTATTTTTAGTACAAATTTAATCAATTGGAAACGTATCGAAAAGTTTTTTCGACCAGGCAATAAAAGCGAGGACCCTTGTGTAAAAATTCATGGCTTGAAAAAGTACAAAACGGGAACTGCAGTAGTTGCAGGGGTCTGGGGGCGGCAGCCCCCAGAAGCCAAGTATATATATATTTGGTGTTTTTGACTTAACTCAGTTCCCCTGGAGACGGCATCTTTACGCCAAATTAGGTTGGCAGGAACTGAGCTATTAACACTGTAAACACGCAGCTAGTTTCAGCAGATATATGTAATAGAATTCTCCTATTCCACATTTTGATAGCGCGGCAATCATCTAAATATCTATCGGCATTAATTGATGCTTTTAAGACACTTGCTGGGTGCGGCATGGTTCGACACTTGTTCTATGGCATTTGTTCTAATCATATGTAATCTTAATCATAACTAATCATTATAGGTTGTAAACTGTCATTGAACCAGTTGTAGCTGTATATACAGATCAAGCTTTAAACGTTAGACACATCAGAAAATTTTACAAATTTAATGGTTTCGACGCAATTTTGGAAAATTTTTCAATATTTTCACGACGAAAATGCCATTTTCGGCACTTTTTGGCCCAATCAGCTATGACATCCTTCAGCCTCAGCCGAAAAAAATGCGTCACGGGACGCACATGGCCAAAAAAAAGTGCGAAATTTCGGAAAAAAAGTGCGGCGTTTCGCACTTTTTGACGCAAAAAAAAACACTGATTCTGATAATGTTTACAATTTTTATGAGGAATCGAAATGTTGATTGTTTTCACCTACGAAGCTTGAAAAATTTGGCCAACTTTGAACCATCGGTACTCCTCATCTAAACAAAGTTATCCAAATATGTTCAAATCCCACGGAGGCCACCTATAGGGCTACAAATTAGGGATGTCGCGGATTTCACTTTTTTGACATCCGCAGATGCGGATGTCGACTCCTAACATCCGCGCGGATGCGGATGCGGATCTTTTTGGAATACGTTCTAGACAAGTTATGAGCCGAAATTTTACAATTTTTTTGCCAAAAAATGCATAAAATACTACAAATAGCAGGTATGAATGCATGTACTAAGCATGAGACTCGGATAGAGCAAAGTTTATCAAAACTGTGTCTTCATGATATCTTCTATACCATGCGCCGCCATCAACAATTTGTTTGAACCGCTATTGGTTTAACTTTGTGTCTACTGTCTATTCAACATTTCAACAGCTATTGACGTGACCATCTGGCTTAGTTATTGGTTTTGTTGGTGTATGTACTCTTATATATTCTTTCAAATAAACGAAAACCGGCTAAGTTAAAAACCGTGTTTTGGCAAATATTGCTTTGCAACTTTGCAGACTGGTGAAACTGAAGAATATTATTTTCGGGGGGAAATTATTTTCGGCTGCCACATGCTTCCCACCCCATCTTTTAATAAAAATATAGAACCCCCATTGTCAGCCAACCCCAAATCTGATCTCGAGCCTAAAATAGCTGTTGCCCGTTTTATTAAAAATCTAGAGTGAAATTATTGGTGTTAAAACGTCCCTTAGGGGTGGAATCAGTCGAAAAAACAGCATCTTCGCCTAATGATCCGGAGTCAGCCTATATCCCCCAAACCTAGAGGGGGTCAAAATTGAACGCTTTTTCGAATAGGGTAGGTTAGAACTTTGTAGCATGTATATAAGTTTTAGCTGGAAATCAACTTCGTCCAAAAATTAAACTTCATATGACTCATGACTCTCAAAACTGCAGAACTTTGTTCGAATGCCCGCAATATTAAACATTCTTAACCATATAGTGAAACCTACTTTAGATAAGAGCAATTTGCAACCAACAATGAGGCAAAAAGCCTAGAATGATTGATTCCCCTGTTTTAAGAGCTAATACTGGCGTATATATGCACAAAATTTAAAATTGCTGTCTGTTTTCCCACGTTTTTAGTGGTATCTGACGAATCTGCAACATCCGCACATCCGCATCAAATTTTTGCGGATGCGGATGTCAAAATGTTGCGGATCATCCGCGTATGCGGATGCGGATATCCCGCGACATCCCTACTACAAATTAAGCAAAAATGTTGAGTGCCACACTGAACCACAGCTGAGCCACAGTGGCTCAACTTCATGGGAAAAAAACCCACGTCGGGGAAATATTCGATGAATAAACGTGATAGAAACACAAAACCGGTCTTGTTGGGTGCCCATATGATGAGAAATTACTAACAAACCCGGAATTCTGGCGAGGAACGAAACCTGTTCGGCTAATGTTTCAAAATTTGAATACCCTCATTTTTTGCAAAATTTGGCCGTAAACAGCCCAAAATGACGTGATTAGATGTTTTAAACAAGAATCAATGCTTTTTAACGTCATTATGACACAATGATGGATTTTTAGTGCCTACTATCCACAGTACCTGTAACCTGTGACACCTGCAGACGATTTTGGGGCCAACTTTGATGGCTTGCTGTAGGCCAACCGGTAGAGGTACGAACGAGTTGGTGTGTGCGTTCGAAAGAAGAGGTGGTACTCTATCATATGCATGCTCAACATCGCCGGTGGCATGCTCATGACGTTTTTTTGATCGATGAAATTGGGTTTTTTTCCCGACGTGGGTTTTTTTCCCATGACTTTAGGTCAAAATTTCTGCCATGATGTAAATGATACCAAAACGTTTTATGCTGCATTTTACGGCTTAGGGTAAGGCTTGATAAGAAAATAAAAAGAAACTTTTAATTTTGTGTATTACTTGGGATATGACCAAAAGTTTCCAAAGTGGGTTTTTTCCCGACTGGCTATTTATTATTAGCACAAATGCGCAAACTGACACTTTCTCGATCGAATTCTGGAATACTGGCCTAACAGTCGGACTTCGTCATTTTGAGGTCCTTTTGGGGTGGAAAGTAGTATTTTCTGGTACTATTGCCAGTTTTTTGTATGTTTTTAATTTTAACCTATTAATTTCTCTTGTTTAAACGCCAAATAACCGAATGAAAGTAAAATATGCCCGTCACGACCAGTCACACCCACTTACGTTACCCCCCACAGAGGGTCGATGGCGTAAAAAGTGGCCATAAAGTGCAAATTTTGCATGAATTTGAAGCGTTATCGCAACTTTTTAGTTGTTTTCAACGTTTTCAGGCGAAATTAAGGTGTTTTGTTTTCAAATCTGAAAATTCAAAATTTTGTAATGGGCTGCGAAGGGCAGTTTTCAAACTTGTGTCCCTGGGGCCCCATAGCAAATCTGCGTATAGTTTTGGTATCAGGGGCCTCTACTACTCCTAATACGTGCCATAGCATTGAAAAACTACCGCTAACACACTTTTCGGGTGATTTATGGGGTGGGTTTTTTCCCCCACATGGGTTTTTTTCCCCCAAATGGGTTTTTTTTCCCCGGCAAGTTTTTGGCTTCCCGCCAAAAAACGGTAAGAGTTAGCGAAATGAAACCGGTCCCAGCGTTTAGAGCAAGGTTAGGCGTACGACAGATTTTTTTGGTTTCCCGTGAAAACGTATAGTCTATGAGCTACATGACGAAATATGAAAATGCGGGTTTTTTCCCCCGCCTGCTATACCCCCCCACAACGGATCCAAGGAGTCAAGTTTTGAAAATTCGGATTCTGATGTTCATAGGTGTATTTTGACTCCCTAAACACGAATCTCTGAAGTCTATTTTTGTCTGTGACGCTCGTTGACTCCCCTGCGAACCCACCACCTCCCTTAGGGTACCCCCCCCCCGGCCCCCCGACACATGTCCAAGGGGTAAAACTTTCAAAACTTGAATTTTGATGTCCGTGATTACGAATCCGTGGTTTGTTTTTGTCTAGAACCTCCCTGACACCCCCCGAACGGGAATCCAAGGGGTCAAATTTTACATAGGTATATACATGTATATTGTGTGTATATATATATATATATATATATATATATATATATATATATATATATATATATATATATATGTGTCTGTGTATGTATATACATACTACATATGTACACTTACGTATAGTGGTGCGGGGAAAAAAAACCCTACGCGTTTTGCGGGGAAAAAAAACCCTAGTGCTTCCTGGCCGAACCTCACGACATAGGACCTTTTTGAGTATGCAGGTGAAAAGCGCATCCCAAACTGACTTACCACACCAATTTCTGTGCAGTTTTGAGGCCTGTAGCGTTTTTTATAAAATTTCAAAATTTTGCATGTTGAAAAATTCCAAAGTGACAAAATTTTCCAAATTTTTGACTTGTCATAATTTTTCACAAAAACACTTTTGACCAACGCCGTTTGCATTTTTCAAGAGAGTTACCTTTCCTCTATACTTCTGAAGCTCGAAAACCGTGAAAAACGCTGTGGTTGACCTGTGACTGGTCAAAGTTTGTGCGGGAAAAAAACCCTATTGCGGGGAAAAAAAACCCTATTTTGTTTGGCGGCATTTTTTTGCTAAACTCACCCATTGTTGCTACTAAAGTTAGTTCGTCTGGGCTAACACCATGCGTAGAGTTCATTAAAACCGTTTATTCGGCCGCAAAACGTCGTTTTTTTGTCATTTTGGGCCATACCCCGACACCCCTTACGAAACCTGTTTTGGTGATGTTTCACCAAAATTTGGCATTTTTTGCAATATTTAGGTTTTAGCTGCTGCGTACCAATTAAATCCAAGAATGATAGACACGGGCGGTGTTTGTCCGCTGTTTCTAACGTAATAAGCGCAAAAATCTGTTTTTAATGCTTTTAAATACGGAAAAAATGCCTATTTGGGCAGAAGTCATTTCTGCCAAAACGGGTCGATTTTTGAAGAATCATTGTGAGTCACATGGATGTCGCAGAAACGGTTTTTTTAGTCCATACTGCAGCTGAGAGTTGTAGAACACGATGAAATTTTGTTTATACTCCCTGCTAATTGAACAACCAGAAAAAGTGATAGGGTTTTTTTTCCCCGTATTAGGGTTTTTTTCCCGCATAGGGTTTTTTTCCCGGAGGTTTCGAGACTCATTACTCAGAAACGTGAGTAGTTACAGTCCATTTTATTAGTGCAACAGTTAGGTGAAAGATGGCCGTTATAACAGCCGCGAGCATTAATGGATCCGATTTATGTGGAGCACAGGACGACCCGAAAAGTTGAAAATAGGGTTTTTTTTCCCCGCACCACTATACATTACTACATTGGTCCGCTTCAGGCAGTGAAGCCGTCATAGCTATATATATGTAGTGATAGCCAGTGGCGTAGCCAGAAAAAAATTTCGGGGGGGAATGACTTTTCGATTTTTGGAAGTGTGTTGAAATGCACTTAATTGCTATTTTAACGCAAGAAACGACACATTAGCATTTTTCGGTCAAAAAACAGTGCTAATTTTCGACCACAGCAGCATCGAACGTATATAAATTTGCAGCTAAAAATAACGAAAGTTACAAAAATGGTGGGCCGGTAAGGGGTCGAAAGCTAGCGAATTTAATATTTTTCGAAATTTTTTGACTGTACATTTATTGGAAAATGTCATTTTTGTAACAATAAAACAGCTAAAACGATACACTACACAGTGTATTAAACAAATACATAGTGCATAATGCAACTACATACATACGTACATGCTTTCATGCAAGATAAAAGCAAGGAAAACGAAGCCAAGGAGTTGCAGGGGTCTGGGGGCGGCAGCCCGCCGCCCCCAGAAAAAAATTGGGGAAATTTTTGATTTTTAGCCAAATTTGGTCAATTGGAGACGCATCGGAAATTTTTTCCGGCCGGACCATAAAAACCAAAGGGGGGACCCTTGTGTAAAATTTCGGTCGGAAAAAATTTCGGGGGGGGGGGGGGAATTCCCCCCATTCCCTCCCCCCTGGCTACGCCCCCGGTGATAGCTATGCTCCGTGCTTCGTTTCCACTACAGCGGAAAAAGAGAGTGGACTAGTAAGGAAAAATGCCCTGGTCGGGCGGCTCCTTGGGTAGAATAGGTTACTGTCTGTCTAAAGTGGAAAAATACTTAGGCTGAGCTTGTAAAAGCATTGGTACCTGGGTTTTTTTTTTCGCTGGCAAATTTTCGCAATTTTGCGAAAAGCTTGAAATTTTTTTCGCAAAATCAAAAATTTTTTCGCAGACATACTTTTGCTACGTAATGCAGTAGACTTAACATTTAAATGTTAATAAAACATTATTCCGCCTATACAGATTAAGACTGACGCAGTTTTTACCCTTTTTGGATAAAAAGCAGCGATTTTGACATTTTTATTTAAATTTATGTAGCCTTCCTGAGAATTTTGTGTAATTTTTCACAATTTTCACATTCCATGCTCAGCCGTAAAGAAATACGAGAAGACCCGGCCAATGACCAAGTTAGGCCTTTCTTAATTGTCACCTCCGACCTATATTATACTGTCTATTAGTGTTACATGCAGTTGGGGTGATGATACATGGAAGAAAATCTGTCCCATTTACAGTCACTAGAAACATCAAGTCAACAAGTTGCACGAGAATGGGCGTAAGGGATCAGAAAATTCGGAGAAAATTTCAATTTTTAGGCCAAATTTGGTCAATTGGGGACGTATCGGAAACTTTTTCCGACTAAACCACAAAAATCAGCACATAGACCTTACGAGTTCACCTCCACTGTAGTGGAAACGAAGCACGGAGCATAGCTATCACCGGGGCGTAGCCAGGGGGGAGGGACGGGAATTCCCCCCCCCCGAAATTTTTTCCGACCGTAATTTTACACAAGGGTCCCCCCTTTGGTTTTTATGGTCCGGCCGGAAAAAATTTCCGATGCGTCTCCAATTGACCAAATTTGGCTAAAAATCAAAAATTTCCCCAATTCCGGCGGCGGCCTGCCGCCCCCAGACCCCTGCAACTCCTTGGCTTTGTTTTCCTTGCTTTTATCTTGCATGAAAGCATGTACGTATGTATGTAGTTGCATTATGCACTATGTATTTGTTTAATACACTGTGTAGTGTATCGTTTTAGCTGTTTTATTGTTACAAAAATGACATTTTCCAATAAATGAACAGTCAAAAAATTTCTAAAAATATTAAATTCGCTAGCTATCGACCCCTTACCGGCCCACCATTTTTGTAACTTTCGTTATTTTTAGCTGCAAATTTATATACGTTCGATGCTGCTGTGGTCGAAAATTAGCACTGTTTTTTGACCGAAAAATGCTAATGTGTTGTTTCTTGCGTTAAAATAGCAATTAAGTGCATTTCAACACACTTCCAAAAATCGAAAAGTCATTCCCCCCAAATTTTTCTGGCTACGCCACTGGCTATCACTACATATATATAGCTATGACGGCTTCACTGCCTGAGTGGTGTGCTCAATGTAGTAATGTATAGTGGTGCGGGGGAAAAAAAACCTATTTTCAACTTTTCGGTTGTCTTGTGCTCCACATAAATCGGATTCATTAATGCTCGCGGCTGTTATAACGGCCATCTTTCGCCTAACTGTTGCACTAATAAAATGGGCAGGAACTATTGACGTTTTTGAGTAATGAGTCTCGAAACCTTTGAAAAAAACCCTATGCGGAAAAAAAACCCTAATACGGGGAAAAAAACCCTATCACTTTTTCTGGTTGTTCTTCAATTAGCAGGGAGTATAAACAAAATTTCATCGTGTTCGACAAGTCTCAGCTGCAGTATGGACTAAAAAAACCGTTTCTGCGACATCCATGTGACTCACAATGATTCTTCTTTAAAGAATTGACCCGTTTTGGCAGAAATGACTTCTGCCCAAATAGGCATTTTTTCCGTATTTAAAAGCATTAAAAACAGATTTTTGCGCTTATTACGTTAGAAACAGCGGAAAAACACCGCCCGCGTCTATCATTCTTTGATTCAAGTGGTATAGTGGAAAAAAAATACGCAGCAGGTAAAACCCTCAAGAATATTGCAGGTATAAGCAGCAGCTAACGCCAAATTTTGCATGAATCTATCACCAAAACAGGTTTCGTAAGGGGTGTCGGGGTATGGCCCAAAATGACAAAAAAACGACGTTTTGCGGCCGAATAAACGGTTTTAATGAACACTACGCATGGTGTTAGCCCAGACGAACTAACTTTAGTAGCAACAATGGTGAGTTTAGCAAAAAAATGCCGCCAAACAAAATAGGGTTTTTTCCCCGCCATAGGTTTTTTTCCCGCACAAACTTTGACCAGTCACAGGTCAACCACAGCGTTTTTCACGGTTTTCGAGCTTCAGAAGTATATATAGAGGAAAGGTAACTCTCTTGAAAAATGCAAACGGCGTTGGTCAAAAGTGTTTTTGTGAAAAAATTATGACAAGTCTAAAAATTTGAAAAATTTTGTCACTTTGGAATTTTTCAACATGCAAAATTTTGAAATTTTAATAAAAAAAATTATCAGGCCTTAAACTGCACAGAAATTGGTGTGGTAAGTCAGTTTGGCACGCGCTTTTGACCTGCATACTCAAAAAGGTCCTATGTCGTGAGGTTCGGCCAGGAAGCACGAGGGTTTTTTTTCCCCGCAAAACGCGTAGGGTTTTTTTCCCCGCACCACTATACGTAAGTGTAAACACGAAATGAACCAAGATACACA
>JASANF010008209.1:0-13014 GCA_030248245.1 Trissonchulus sp. WLG1_4 | reverse complement strand
GACTTTGACTCCGGCGTCAGTAGCAAGTATTTTTGGTCGGTACTGTAGTCGTGGTCAGAGTGTGAATTGTAGTCAAAGTTGACAAGTTCGTCTGCTGAGTGAGAAATTACTATCTTCGGATGTTGAAGTGTCAATGCTGTACAGGAAATGTTTAACGCGGCCGTAACCCGTCAACACTCGGCATACAGTACTGTGCAAAAAAAGTTCCTTGTTCGTCGGCGTACGACGAGCTTCGCGGAAAAGTTTCACGTTTCGCGTTCGCGAAAAGTGACGAACGGTGGCCGGAAAGTGACGAACAAAAAATTTTATAATTTTCACTTTTTTACATTGAAAAAGTGTTTTGGAGCACTTTTGGAAAAATTTTTTGTTCGTCAGTTTCCGGCCACCGTTCGTCACTTTTCGCGATCGACGAAGCTCGTCGTACGCCGACGAACAGGGAACTTTTTTTGCACAGTACTGTAGATACAGATCGGCTACTGAGTTATGAGTGTTTAACCATTAAAACTTTAGTTTGTATGTAGAAGTTCAGTCAGTTAACACAGTATTGGTAAAGTCAGACTTTGACTTGAACCAAGAGTACATAACTTGGAAGTCCGTGGCCGACAAACGTGTACGTGTCACAACCCTTCATATTGTGTACTCTTGCTTAAACTAACTAAGTCAACAGCTGTCTTAATGGCTTTAACTTTGACTGTAACTTGACAGAGTCTAAAGTCATACAAGAAAATATTATCAAGAGTACATTCGTCTGGGAGTCAAACACATGCCCTAGAGTACCCTAAGCCAAAATCATTTTACTAGGCCCGGTGCGGCGGTGCCACGTCGTAAAGAAAGTGGAGTTGTTTATGTATCTGTACCAAGAGTATGCATGTATTGTATGTATACTTGAATCCTAATTCTGTTATGTACTCTTGGTTTACTGTATAAAGTCGAATCTTTAGCTTATTCTTGTGTTATTTAGATACTGAATATCTTTTATAATCTGTTTGCGGAACCACTCCTTTACCTAAACGAGTGATTTTACCTGCCGACCTGTTTTAATACATTTGTACATTTAGCCGCTCAAACCCTGGAACCTTAATTCTTAAACCGGCAAAGAAGAATAAGGCCAATCCAGTAAAGGCATATGCTGCCCTATGCTATCGTTAGGCTCTATTCCCACTAGAGAAATAAGAAACAGTAAGAGAAAATAATGACAACAGTGAATTTTGATTGGTCAAAGTGTCGTTTGTGTTTCTAGGTTCCCTATGATCAGCTGATATTCGTGGATCGTAGAAGTTACCGTGAACCGGAGAGTAGCGACGAGTGCGATTCCAGTAGCAGCAGTAGCAGCAGCGCTTCAGATTTGAGCAGTACTTCTGAATCAGACACTGACAGTGATCCGCTTTCTGATTTGGACTTGCCAAAAGAGTCTCAGAATAAAGGGTACTGTGGTAAATAGAAAAAAGGGGGGGTGCCGTTGATTAAGTTTTTTGTACCCTCTTTTATAACGGCATTTAAAGTTTTTAAAACTATAGACTGAGCTCAGGGTCTTGGTTTTTTAAAATGCTGTGATTGAATGTATTGCGGTGAAAGTAACTAACCATAAAGATTTAATCATGGTTACTCAGTTGCTGAGGTTTTTTTACAATATATGTTTATGTTTTTTTCTTTCTGAAACAGATTTTGTAAATTATTGGAACTTTATGATTCACGTGAAAGTTTAGAAAATCAGCTCAACAGGAGTCGTGTCATTAATCTTGACTAATTCAGACCGTCTGAAAATCTGAGTCGGTTTCGTTCCGTCGGAATACCAAGGCCATTTTTTCGACGAAACTCTCTAGACTACGCAGACGATTTAATTTTCGGGCGACCCCTTAAGCCACTTTAGTACTTGTCCGTAATCGTGTTCGTTTGTCCGTAAGCAAAAGCTTTGATTCAACGTATTATCATTTGATTGTCGGTATTAGTGGTGTACTAGTTGAGGTCAAGTCTGTGGTGTGAATGGAAAAAAATCGAAAAAAATCAACTGCGTATGTATCTGAAAAAAACTTGGCACTGGCTTACGGAAATGTTCTTACGGACAAGCCAAGACTTACGCCAGTTTCTTGCGACTGAAAAAATAAATTCAGCATTAGTGGAAGGGTGGAAGTATATTTATCATTAGTTTCACATTTGCAGCGAAAAGTGTGCACAGAAGCCAAAGTCGACAAAAAAGAAATCGAAAAGCCGTGTTTTACCAGGAGATCTTGATATACTTGTACGTTTTTGCTTTTTTTTATTAACGTAATTTTTTATTTAATATTAGTTTTATGAACAAGAATATATTCAGTTTAATAACTGTACTTAGGATAGGATTACAAAAGTTCATTAAATTTTGTTAAACGATGAAAGTTTAACAACTACACTTGTTTGCAAAATTTTTTAACTTTTGTTATTTCTATGTTAAGTTATTGGATTTGGAGTTAATCTCAGTAGTATAGCGTACCCAAAAAAGCGTCGGTTTGGGACGGGAACGACCTCCGGAGGTACCACTTTCACAGACAGTCACATAATTTCATCACTTTTTCTCGTGACAAGCTGTTCTAGTTCATCCGGCGAATCGAAGCCATGCTGTAATACATCGTTTTGTAGCTTGTAGTGCAGCTCTCGTATTTTCAAGTTTTGTGGATAACGTCAAAGAGGCAAAATGATCAGTAACGTGAAACTTAGGTATTCCGGCTTTGCGTGCAAAATCCTGATGAATAGTCTCAACTCTTTTTGTTTGGTTACGGCTTCACATGTATCTTGGCTTGAAAACGGACTATAAATATCACCAAAATACCCTTTCTCTTGTGATAAAGAGTAAATGTCATTATCTTGACACTGCTCATTGTTCACCGTATTGACGTCGTCAACGTCTTCAAAGGCATCATTGTATTTTGGAATAGATATTCTCTCCGATCGCGTATACACAGGTGTGCTATCTTCTGTGTTGCCAAATCACATAGAATTTATACTTTTTTGTCATTTCAGTTACATAGTACTTGTGTTTGGAGCACACGGCTAAAACAAAAAAATATGTAAATTTACGTGTACTATACACCTTCCAGTGGTAGCTTAGAACAAATTTTCTCAAATCCACATGAAAAAAGTGCTCCGCTAGAATTTATGTATATATACAATATAATGTTGCCTGCGCGTCATTAGTCCTAAATTGTATAAATTGTGTCCTACAGTGTAATAAAAAAAATGGCTGGCAAGAGCTTCGACCTATATTTTGTCAATAAATCCTCCATGTTAATCTGGTGGTGTGGTCAGTGTCCCTTTATCTGTCCACTGTGTTGTGCTTAATAGTTGGATTCTGTGATAAAAAATTGCTAGTGTCGCTATTTTCTTGTGGAGCAAATATAAACCAAGCTTTGTTGTAATTACTGCTGGAAAGTAAAATTCTATTGTGTGAAAAGGACACCTGACACTTACGTGTTCCTACTGGAACAAATTGACCAGTGACACCAAAAACGTCAGTTCGCTGTAGTGCTTTTGACAGACAAACAAACCTTCTAAATTGTCTGAATTTTCTTTAAAAATGTCTCCTCGTGCCAGCACTAAATCCGCCATATTGTCTATTCCCGGAGCAATGTTCTCGTTGGATAAATCGTAGCTTTTTAAACTTTCAAGCGAAAGTAATTCAGACGCCACTCCTTCTCCGCATGCAGAGTTAATGAAACCGTTACCAGCCAAAATGCATTCGTCTCCGAAGCAGCTATTATTTAGCAGCAGCTAACAGTTTAAATGGCCAAAAACTGAGTTGACGTTTATTGAACATGATTATTAAAATATGTAGTTTGTTCACCTGAAATAAACAAAATTTGTACATAATACCTGTTTTGTGAACTAAACCACTTACATGTAAAATGTTAGGTCTGTTCTATTGTCTATGCCACATCCATTTACCGTAATAAGCGGAATGGACTTTGCTTAGTTAAGAGAAGGATAGCATACTAAATTAGTTAAAATAAGTCACCAGCTCAAATCTCATTCCTTCACTATCACTGAACTGAACTGATCCAACATTTACGCTTATACAACATTAGCAAGCGCAACCAAGTCCACTTAGTCTGCCTAAAAAGTGGCTTGCCTAAAGTTAATCCCGTTTAAGCAGGAGTTGATTTAAGTTGAAGGTTTAGTGGGACGAAAAACAGTTCGTTTAGTGAGTAAAAAAATCTGCTATGGGTCATTCTACAAAATGACAAGATAATCAGGGTTGGCGCGATAGCGACCAACCCTAGAATAGGAGAAAATCCACTCAATGCGGATTTTTGAAATTTAATTTTTTAATAACTTAAACTATATGCAGGCGAATGACTTTTAATTTTGTGTGTGTATTCGCCTAGTGGAAGGTTATATGCCTGCAAAATTTCGGAGAGATTGGTTGAGTTTAACTTAAGATATGAAAATTTGTCTTTTGCAAACTTGACACTTTCCCTCTTTTTTTTCAACAGCTCTACCGGACCGGACGCTTGTAGGGTTGTCATGATTATATGTTTTTCACATTTAGTTTGACCAAACTTAGAAAGTAACGGGCCACTTTTTTCAATTTCGTCCCCGTTCGGTCTCTGCTGGGAGGGGGAAAACCCCTTTTTTGGGGTCCGAAAAATTTCTAGCCAACTTTTGAGAAGTCACGCAAGTGAGGTAGCCTCCATCTCTTGCATGCAAGGTAGTGTAGTGGTGCTTTAGTGCATCTGCTATTTTGGAGTCGATCGTGTAACTGTAGCGCAGGGGAGGGGGCTCGGAAGGTAATTCACGTGTATTATGGGGGTAGGCTACCTATAGACAGTACAGCCAAGACGGTTATAGATGGAGGTCTGTCGTTTTGTATGCGACTATAAACCCATATGCTGCGCATTGCAGGGTACTATTAGTTTTGCAGTCACATTTTCCTGATAGCCAGAACTGGCGCACCCCCTCCGGCACCCTGAAAACATGGTTTTTTGTGACTTTGTCATTGTATAACGCTTTAATGGCTAATCACTCGTGCTGTATTGCTACGATGTCACAATAAATACGTGCAGGAGTGTCAGTTGATATTGTTTAGTCAGCGTCGTGTATGGTGTTTCACTTTGGCACCCCAGGCAAATTGGCAGAAGTCTCAGGTCTCATCAAAACACCAAGGGTACTTTTGGGGTGGAAATTTTTTTATAAAATGTCGCTTCTAGGGATTGTTTGGGCCTCTTAACATTAATCTGGTGTTTGTTTTTGCCTATCGCCCCCCTGGACCCGCCTGTACGGCCCCTTCGGGGTACCCCCGTAGGGGGTCCTAAGGGGTCACATTTTCGAAATTGAGATTTTGATATCCGTAAGTGTAATTTGGGCCCCTGAACACAAATCCGATGTCCATTTTCGTCTAGGACCCCTCTGAACTCCCCTATGGCCCCTTCAGGGTACCCCCCCTGAGGGGGTCAAAATGGGGCAAATTTTCGAAACTGAGATTTTGATGTTTCTAGGGCTAATTTGGGCCCCTGAACGATAAGGGGTGTCACTTGATATTGTTTGGTCCGCGTGGTGTGCACTGGTCCACTTTGACAGCCCTAGGAAAGTGCCAGAATGGTCAATTTGACCAAATTTTAAAATATTTTCAAGTTTTTTTGAATAACTGTGAAAAAGGTTAATTTGAGTTGCCGAACACGAATATAACGTCACTTTGACCAAAATTATTGTGTAAACCCAAAATAATGACAAATACGAACAGCCTAATTGTGTATATAGTATACTGTTAGTGGCTTTATAGAAATAAGTAGGTCCTGGAGCATACACATGCACGACTATCACTTTTCAAAATGTATTATTTCCATACATATATACAGTTCATGTCAGCTTTCCTGTTATCAAGTAAAATGGCTGCAGCAGAAAAAGAAGTAGGATTATTATAAAAATGCCCTTTCACCAAGGGCAGCAGTGTGGGTAGAATAGGAAAGTAGGCTGATCTTATAGCGGAAAAATGCTAATAAGCTTGTCAGTTGTCCGTAGTGAGTTCTAGTAAGCGTCAAAAATGTTTTTCTTATTATTCGCGCGAATAGGGTGCAGAAAGCACTAACGTGTCGGGCGAGTGCTATTCTGATGCAACTCTTGTCCGCTTCATTTAGCTAGCTGAATTTCCCTATTCGGCTGCAAAACTTGTCCCGGGTGTTTGACAAGCTTATTACCATTTTTCCGCTATAAGATCAGCCAACTTTCCTATTCTACCCACACTGCTGCCCTTGGTGAAAGGGCATTTTTATAATAATAAACAAAAATCAACGCAAATTATACACAGTATTGCTATTGGTGGCCACAGCGAACACAATAAATTTTGACGCTAAGGCTCCAGCAGTCCGGACTCTGCACAAGACCATTTAGGAGCATTGAAGTTTATAGCTGTTGCTAGCAAAGTTGGCATCGCGACAAAATCAATATAGTTGTCTGACATTGTTCGGCTAGCAAAGTTGGCTTGGCGACAAAATCAATATAGTTGTCTGTCTGAAATTGTTCGCTAAAGTACTTTTACCAGCTTGCTATCAGTGTTTCCAGGAAAATAAGTCTATGTATCTAATGTATGGTTTAACAAGCTCACATATGTACATAGGGGGGGTCTGGGGGGGGGCAACCCCCCCCAGATTGGAAATTGCCGGACAAGCCCCCCTCAGATTTGACCCGTCGGGACAAGCCCCCCTCTTTGAACCCCAAAATCGCCTCAGATTGCCGCAAAATGCTTCAAAAATGACCAAAAAAACAAAAAATAGCTAAAAATAACGGAATTTTGCAAAAATTTCCCATTTTTAGGCGAAAATTGGAAATTTTTGCGTTTTTGGGACAAAATATTGGGACAAGCCACCCCCAAAATGTCGAAAATTTCGGGACAAGCCCCCTCAGACCGAGACCCCGTGTACATGTGTGAACAAGCTATATTTATGAGCAACCAAATAAGCTAAAATCCTATATGCGCACATGCATGAGAGACATGTTTTTCAACCTGAAATTTCACGATTTTCACAGCTTGAGAAAAAATACGTTAGCTTGGGGAAAAATGGTAGGTAGCTTTGTTAAAACACCCGGGACAAGTTTTGCAGCCGAATGGGGAAATTCGGCTAGGCTAAATGAAGCGGACAAGAGTTGCATCATAATGACACTCGCCCGACACGTTAGTGCTTCTGCCGCCTATTTCGCGCCGACGAATAATCGAGAAAAACATTTTTGATGCTTTCTAGAACTACCACTACTGACAACTAACAAGCTTATTCGCATTTTTCCGCTATAAGATCAGCCTACTTTCCTATTCTACCCACACTACTGCCCTTGGTGAAAGGGCATTTTTCTAATAATCCTACTTCTTTTTCTGCTGCAGCCATTTTCTAGATAACGGGAAAGCTGGCATGAACATGTATATTATGGAAATAATACATTTTGAAAAGTGATAAGTACATGCATGTGTATGCTTCCAGGACCTACTTATTTTTCTCTAAGAGCCACTAACAGTATACTATATACACTTAAGCTGTTTCGTATTTGTAGTTATTTGTAGATTTTACATTTTTGGTCAAAGTGACGTAATTATTCGTGTTCGGCAGCTCAAATTAACCTTTTTCACAGTCTCAAAAAAACTTGTTGAAAAATATTTTTAAAATTTGGTCAAATTGACCGAAATTGGCACCTTTATTGGGCTGTCAAAGTGAGACCAGTGCACCACGCAGGGAGACCAATTTCAGGGCCCCAAAGTAGCACCTCAAACAGTCGAAGATCTCAGTTTGTCCCCATTCGACCCCCTCGGGGGGTACCCTGGAGGGCCATTAGGGAGTTAAAGAACTGTAAACAAAAGATGGGAACATGTCCAGGGAGCCGACACTTTCAGATATCAAAATCTGAGATTCGAAAATGTGACCCTTAGGAGTTCCCCTACGGGGGGTCTTTCTACAAAGGGGGCATAGACGCTCCTCCACGCAGGGCGATAGGCAAAAACAAACACCAGATTAATGTTAAGAAGGCCAACATAATCCCTAAAAGCAACATTTTTTGAAAAAAGTCGAAAAAAAATTTCCACCCCAAAAGTACCCTTGATGAGACCTAAAGTTCAAATTTCCAATTGCCTGAGGTGAAACACGCGACGCTGACTGATTGAGTGACGCTCCTCCCGTACTCTTGTGACATCGTAGCGACACAAGTAGTAGTCATTAAAGCGTTATACAATGACAAAGTCACGAAAAACCATCTTTCGGCGCCGGAGGTGCGCCGGTTCTGGCTCGGGAATCTGCAAACTTAATAGCTCCCTCCGATCGCATATATGGGTTTATAGCATACGACAGACCTCCATCTCTAACCGTCTGACTGTACTGTAGTTACAGTAGGTACACATCGATCCTTCGCCCCTCCCTCACTCATTACACAAATCGGTAGGATGGCGGATAGGCTTAAACTCACTTGCTGCGTCCCGGAGATGGAGGCCTACCTAGCTAATTGGGTTCTGAAATTCATAGATTTTTTGGAGACCCGAATTCCCGGCCGAACGGGGACAAAAAGTGAAAAAAAATCACATTCTTTCTCAGTTTCCATCGATTTTGAATGTGAAAAACATATAATCATGACAACAACCTACAACATTCCCGTCGTGTCGAGTTTGTTGAAAAAAAGAGGGAAAGTGTCAAGTTGTCAAAAGACAAATTTCCCGGTGTTGGTCAAACTCGACCCAGAGATATTCTCCGAAGAGATTTGCAGGCATATAACCTTCCACTAGGCGAATACACAGAAGAAAGTCGGTTCGCCTAGTTATGGTTTTAGTTATTAAAAAATTAAATTTCAAAAATTCACAATTAATCAAACTTTCTACCTATTAGTTTTAATCGCTATACGCAACCTGATTCCTCTTATTATACAGAATGACCCATAGCGGATTTTTTTTACTCACTAGGAATTAAATATTTTTCGGTCCCGCTAACGTTCAACTTGAATCAACTGCTGCTTAAACGAATTAACTTTAGGCAAGCCACATTTTAGGCAGACTAAGTGGACTTGGTTTGCGCTTTGCCTAATTATTTCTATAACATAAATGTTCCGATCAGTTATGGTTTTTAATAATAAAAGGAATGAGATTTGACTCATTGACTATTTTAACTAATTTAGTATGCTATACCTTATTTAACTAGCAATCATCCACTATTACGGTAAATGGATGTGGCGTGATAAAACAAACCTAACATTTTACATGTAAGTGGTTTAGTTCACAAACAGTATGTAAAACTATTTGTTCCAGATTTTTAATAATAATGTTCAATAAAACGTCGACTTTTGGCAATTTAAACTGTTAGCTGCTGCTAAAATAGGCTGTTTCGGAAGACGAATGCATTTTGAGTCGTAACCTTCCATTTGAGCTACATAGGAGGAGTGAGCACTATAAAAAAAAATTATTTCGCTTGAAATTTTAAAAAGCTACGATTTATCCGAGACGAGAACATTTATTCGGGAATGACGAATTGTGAGCAGATTTAATCTGGCACAAAGAACATTTTTAAAGAAAATTCAGACAATTTCAAAGGTTTGTTGTGTCGGAGGCGCTACAGCGAAATATGACGTTTTTGTGTTGGCTGATTCAATTTGTTCCCAGTAGGAACACGTTAGTGTCGGGTGTCCTTTTCACACAATGAATTTTACTTTCCGGCGGTGACGGAAGCTTGCATTTATATTTGCTCCACAAAAAATAGCGACACTAGCAATTTTTTATCGCGGGATCCAACTATGGGGCGCGACGGACGATCGAAGGGACACTGACCGCGCCGCCGGGGATTGGTTTAATTGGAGGATTTATTGACAGAATAATTCAACTCTTTTTGCCGCATTTTTCTACACTATAGGATTACAATTATACAATTTCAGACTAATGAGCAACGCGCCACGAACGTATATTGTATATACATAAATTCTAGCGGAGCGCTTCATGTGGATTAAGAAAAAATTTGTTCTAACTACAGTGGAAGGTGTATAGTACACATTAAATTTTTTTTTTGTTTTAGCCGTGTGCTCCCAAACACAAGTACTATGTAACTTGGAAAATGAGCAAAAAAGTATAAATTCTCTGTGATTTGGCAACACAGAAGATGGCACACCTGTGTATACGCGATCAGAAAAATATATTCCAAAATACGATGATGCTGAAGACGTTGAGACGACGTCAAAAATACATAACAATAGGCATAGATAATGACATTTATTCTTATCGCAGAGAAAGGGTCTTTTGGTAATTATTTATAAGTATTAAGCCATACATAGTGAAGTTCATAACCAGACAAAAAATTGAGCTATTGCATCAGGATTTTGCACAAACCGGAATCCTAGTTTCACGTTATGATAGTTTAGTTTTTGATCATTTCTCCAAACTTGAAAATCTTCAACTCACTTTGAGGCTGCCCGAAAACTAAATATCAGCGTACTTGGGTCGCCCAATGATTCAACATCAAAGTGATGAAGTATGTGACTGTATGTGAAAGTGGTACCCTGCAAAAAGTCCCAGTCCCCAAACCCAACACTTGGTACATTCTGAGATTAACTCCAAATCCAATAACTAACATGAGAAAATAACAAAAAGTTAAAGATTTCGCAAAAAAGTGTAGTTAAGACTTTCATGCGTTTAACAAAATTTTATCAAACTTTTGTAATCCTATCCTAAGTAGAGTTATTGAACTGAATATCTCGTTTCATAACTGATATTTAAATAAAAAATTACGTTAATAAAAAAAAGCAAAAACGTAACAATTATCAAGATCTCGTAAAACATTGGCTTTTCGATTTCTTTTGTTGTCAACTTTGGCTTCTGTGCAACTTTTCGCTAGATCAAGGAAACTAAATAAATGATACTTCTACCATTTTAGCTAATGCTGAATTTTCTTTTTCAGTCGCAAAGACTGGCGTAAGTCTTGGCTTGTCCGTAAGAACATTTCCGTAAGCCAGTGCCAAGTTTTTTAAGATACATACGCAGTTGCATCTTTTTCAATTTTTCGATTACAAACACACAGATACTCTGAGCCTCAACTAGTACACCACTAGGTACTGACAATGAATGATAATCACATTGAATAAAAGTTTTATCAGTTAGTGACAAACGCAAAAGCAATTATGAGCAATATTGAAGTGGCTTAAGGGGTCGCCCGAAAATTAAATTGTCTAGCGTAGTCTAGAGAGTTTCGTCGAAACAACTGGCCTCCGTATTGCACGAGCCAAAACAATACAACTAAATTTTCAGACGAAGTCCTGAATTAGTCAAAGATCAACCGACGTTGCTCTGGTTGGTATGCAGATTTTCTAAAACTTTCACGTTAATTCAGTAAAGTTCACAACAATTTACAAAATCTGGTTTCTCAGAAAGAAAAAACATAAACATATATTGTAGAAAAAACCTCAGCAACTGAGTAACCATGATTAACTCTTTGTGGTTAGCTTGTTTACCTAAAAATTCAATTTGAGCATTTAAAAAACCAAGACCCTGAGCTCAGTCTGATAGTTTTAAAAAACTTTAAATGCCGTTATAAAAGAGGGGTACAAAAAAATAAAATCAACGACACCCCCCCTTTTCTATTATTTACCACAGTACCTTTTATTTTAAACTCGCAAGTCGAATTAATGGAAAAGTGCAAATCACGTGTCAGTGTCCAATTCAGAAGTACTGCTCAAATCTGGAAGCGCTGCTGCTACTGCTGCTACTGGAATCTCACTCTCTCCATACTCTCCGGTTCACGGTACTTCCATGATCCACGAATATCAGCTAATCATACGGAACCTAGAAAATACAAACGACACTTCTACCAATAAAAATTCACTGTAGTTGTTATTTTCTCTTACTGTTTCTTGATTTTCTCTAGTGGGAACAAAGCCTGAATAGATAACATAGGGCAGCATACTACCTTTACTGGTTGGCCTTATTCTTCTTTGCCGGGTTAAGAATTAAGGTTCCGGTTTTAGCGGCTAAATGTACAAATGTATTAAAACAGGTCGGCAGGTTAAATCATTTGTTTAGGTAAAGGAGTGGTTTTGAAGACAGACTAGAAAAGATATTTTCGTTATCTAAATAACACAAGAATAAGCTAAAGATTCGACTTTATATAGTAAACCAAGAGCACATAACGGAACTGGGATTTAAGTCTGCATACAATACATGCATACTCTTGGTACAGATACATAAACAACTCCACTTTTTTTACGACATCGCACCGCCGCACCGGGCCTAGTAAAATGATTTTGGCTGAGAGGTACTGTTGGGCATGTGTTTGACTCCCAGACGAATGTACTCTTGATAGGTATTTTCTTGTATGACTTTAGACTCTGTCTAGTTACAGTCAAAGTTAAAGCCATTGAGACAGCTGTTGACTTAGTTAGTGAAATCAGAGAGTACACAATATGAAGGGTTGTGACACGTACACGTTTGTCGGCCACGGACTTCCAAAATAAGTACTCTTGGTTAAAGTCAAAGTCTGACTTTACCAATACTGTGTTAACTGACTGAACATCTAATATACAACCTAAAGTTTTAATTGTTTAAACACTAGTAGGCTAATAAGCCGATCTGTATCTACAGTACTGTGCAGAAAGCGTTCCCTGTTCGTCGGCGTACGACGAGCTTAGTGGATCGCGAAAAGTGACGAACGGTGGCGGGAAACTGAAAAACAAAAATTTTTTCCAAAAAAAGTGCTCCAAAACACTTTTTCAATGTTGGAAAAGTTTGAAACTTCTAAAATTTTTTGTTCGTCACTTTCCGGCCACCGTTCGTCACTTTTCGCGAACGCCGAAAAATAAAATTTTTACCGCGAAGCTCGTCGTAGGCAAAGGAACAAGGAACTTTTTTTGCACAGTACTGGATGCCGAGTGTTGACGGGTTACGGCCACGTTAAACACTTCCTGTACAGCATTGACACTTCAACATAGGAAGATAGTAATTTCTCACTCAGCAGACGAACTGGTTGGCTTTGCCGATTGTTCACACTACTGACCACGACTACAGTACCAACGAAAAATACTAGCTACTGACGCCGGGAGTCA
>JASANF010008207.1:0-11536 GCA_030248245.1 Trissonchulus sp. WLG1_4 | reverse complement strand
TCCAAACAGGTCAATGTTTTTAGTTTCTTGAGATTTCTATATATAACTAAGTACCTACATAGTTAATAGTAGTACATACCTGAATAGCAACCTGTACGGAAACGTTTATTTTGTCTACCGGAGGGGATGTATCAGGTTTGGTGCGATAGCGCCAACCTATAATAGGACGCAAACACTCACCAAAGCGGGGCTCTCCTCGTTTGGGACCTTCTGGTTACTTCGTGGGGTTGGTCGCCACACAGCTGAAGCCTATGCCTTTATTTGTGTAGGACCATGGGGACCAATTGTCGCAACATGTTCGTGGTGACAGTCCACAACTGTGCACAGTGTCGTACTCTTCCTATTATGTACTCTAATAGTATGATGGTTGTGAAGAAATTAGCTGAATTTACAGTTTTCACAGAAGAATATTCAAGGACTTCCTTTTTATATGACTATAATTTTTTATATGATTGTAATTTACTGCGTTAACGTTCACCTCGATCTCAGTATCTTTAGTTAATCGACACCAAGTCCAAAATAATCCAACCGGATGTCACTTTTGAAAGCTTCTTTCAAACAAACTTGAACGCGACGAAAAAATTCTTTTTTAGCCAGTCTGAAAAAATGGAAAGAGGCCGCTGATTATGTGTTTGCTTGGTTGCCTGCAGCTACTGAGATATACTGTGTTATATTTGTTTTTTAAATGAAATGCTATCTCTGTAAATTACTTCATTTTGTTGAAATTTAATAATCAGCTGAGGTTCTGCGGCTGTTGCTCCCAGACTTTCCCATTAGATTTTTAATCAGGGTTTTTGTTATCCTAAAAAGCTTTTTTGGTCGGGTTTTACTGGCGGTCCCGTGTCGCCTACCCCAGTCACAAGATTCCGATGTCCCACTAATTATATATACGTACATTTTGATTCCGAACAGACCCTCCTGATAACACCTACAAGAATTGTGTTCAGTGTTCAGGGGCCCAAATTACAGACAGACAGAAACATGAATCTGAGTATCAATATTAGAAATAAACAAGCTAAGTTTTCGGCAAAGTATTTCAGCAAGCATTCGTCAAGCAATATATACGTTTAAGTATATTGGCCAGAGGCCATCTGAAACCTGTTGGGCCAGCGATAGTATACTCTGTAAGTTTACATAGCGCTCAAACTAAGCATCTCCTTCTGCAGCCAAATAAACTGCAAAATCCCAGTCAAAAGCTTTTGGCTATTACTTGGAAGGTTATGAAGTTATTAAGTGAAAAATAATCATATTGAACTTCCATGTTTACTGATGAACTTACATTCGTAAATTTAACTTTGTCTGTAATCTGTACTTATCTGCTTTATGTGCTTTATGTAATCTGCTTTATGTACTTTGGAAGCAGGTAATAGTAGGTACTGTACTGTCGATTTCAAATTGAACTACCTATAATTATTACCTGTGAATCATCAGATAATCACGGATCTGTGTAGCCGAGTGGTGAGTTTGGCTGGTCCGTAACCGTGAGGTGAGATCGTCGAATCCTAGTAAATTAGATTTTGTCAGATTTTTGCATTTTGCTTAAACCTTCTGATTTCTGAACAACCAAACGAAAGCAAAGCAGGAACTCACGGAATTGCAAGGCATTCTCGTTGTGACAGTTGCAAAGATACGATAAAAGACGTGTAAAACCCACTCCGCACACATTGCCACTTCAACGCTAGTACTGTTTCAACGCTAGTACTGTGTTAAGATACCAAAATCAAAACTAAAGACCTGTTGGGCTGTGAGACCCGATTTGTGAGGGGTCGCCCCACGTTTGAGACCTACGGGTTGATTCGTGCAGGGATTTCCCCCGCAGATGAGGCTCACGAGCAGAATTAGATAATTTTCGGGCAAGAGTCCTACATAAACAATCCGACTGCAGCATGACGTTTCCTATTGTCAAAACTAGCAAGTAGGTACACCAATGCAGAAGTACTTTTAATAATAAAAGCTCAAACAAAACAACATCCAACAACAAAACAAGTTTACTATTAGAGATTTAATATATAGGTAGCCAATGAATATAAACAATTTCAGCAAAATGATTTATTTACTTTTCATTAAACAATGAATCTAAAGCCATATATTTTCCAGTCATGATTTCACATTGATTTTCTTAATTACGGACAGTACCTAAGGTGGTACATAGTAACGTTTTCGACAGTTCTGTAAGAAGTGAAAGTTGACTGCTTACAACGAATTTTCAATTACGAAAAATACTAAATTTATTACACTGGAAACTTATCAACTAACATATAATGGGACGAATGTCTGCTGAAATAGCTTGACTACCTAGTTTCATTTTTGACGGAAAACATTTTCAAGACAGTTATGGCAATTTTTTGTAAATTTTTTAGGTTTCGCTAAGCCCAAAGTAGTAGCTAGCTAAAACGGCCGTTGATTGAAAAGAAAAAACTGACACACGGGGTACCTCAAAACTCAATTTCGACTCGAGAACTAATCTTTTCATGTTTCGGTTTTGAGAGTACGTCACATTAAATGTAACATCGTTTTTGAACGACGCATTACACAAAAATCTGCAAAACGTGACAACTACTGGTATATACCTAGGATTCTGTTCAAGATTTAGGATAATTTAGCACACATTATGTGCCTAGGGCAAAAAAGTCAACCCATTTTCATTTAAGTTAAAGTTAAAGTTAAAGTAAAGGACTAGTAAGGAAAAATGCCCTTGTCGGGCGGCTCCTTGGGTAGAATAGGTTACTGTCTGTCTAAAGCGGAAAAATACTTAGGCTGAGCTTGTAAAAGCATTGGTACAAGACTTTGTTAACTAGAATATGCAATTTTTGTGAGCTCGTTAAAGTAGGTGGACTAGGTATGCCTGTTGCGAATAGGAATATGATCTTCGTAGGGCAGACACTGTTTTCCGCACCCTATTCGCGCGACCTTCAGCTAAATTATATCGTTTGCTCATGTAACATAGAGGCTTTTTTTACACTAACTCAACATTGGCAAATGGCAAAAACGTTAGAGCGGGCACTCGTAATAATTTTAGCTGAAATGTCGACTGTTGGCTGAACGGCTGAAACGTTCAGGGGTGTGCAAACAATCGGTCAGGGATTGCTAAAGTTCTCAGCTGACAATGACGCTGAAAACCCTACCTCGCACCAATGTATTTTGCACGGCATAAATGGGTCAATTTAGGTCGCAGTTTCTTGTAAGCTCTTGCTTTTAGATTATGGACTCTCAGATTATGGATTTGTTCCTACTTTAGCTTACACACATCTAACACAATATGCATGATTCGAATATGATCGAATGAATTAAGATGCTTACACAGTACATTACATATACATACATATATTTTGATAAGTTAAGGATCTGGATAAGGTCCGCCGTTATCTCACAGAACCTTTTTATCAAGCATATATACTTTACAACAATAATAATAAGAAGAAAATACCGTTGAAACAAACCGAGAACGGGCTGTAAGTTCGCGCGAATAGGGTGCGGAAAACAGTGTCTGCCCTACGAAGATCATATTCCTATTCGCAACAGGCATACCTAGTCCACCTACTTTAACGAGCTCACAAAAATTGCATATTCTAGTTAACAAAGTCTTGTACCAATGCTTTTACAAGCTCAGCCTAAGTATTTTTCCGCTTTAGACAGACAGTAACCTATTCTACCCAAGGAGCCGCCCGACAAGGGCATTTTTCCTTACTAGTCCTCTCTCTTTTTCCGCTGTAGTGGAAACGAAGCACACTACATATACATAGCTATGACGGCTTCACTGCCTGAAGCGGACCAATGTACAATGTACGTAAGTGTATATAGTGTACATGTATATATATATATATATATATATATATATATATATATATACATGTCTGTCTATATACCTATGTAAAATTTGACCCGTTGGACCCCCGTTCGGGGGGTGTTGGAATCCATGGAGGTTCTAGACAAACCACGGATTTGTAATCAGGGGCTCAAACGTGATATCAAAATTCCAATTTCGAAAATTTTCCCCCTGAACCCCTTGTCGGGAGGGGGTAGCCTGAGGGGGGGTCGTACGCAAGTCCACGAGAGTCATGGACAAAAGTAGACCTCAGATTCGCGTTCAGGGGGTCAAATTACACCTATAAACATCAAAATGTGAATTTCGAAAAATTGACCCCTTGGACCCGTTGTCGGGGGGGGGGGGGGTAAATACCCTAGGAAAGGGTCGTAGGAGAGTTCACGCGAGTCACAGACAAAAATGAACCTTGGATTCGTGTTCAGGGGGTCAAATTACCCCAATGGACATCAAAATTTCAAATTCAAAAAAATTGACCCATTTTGCCCCCCTAGGTGGCACCCTGGGGGGCATGGGTGTCCAGAGTGGGCATAGGCAAAAATAAATCTCAGATTCGTGTTCAGGACACCAAACTACCCCTAGAGACAAGTTTTTTGAGAATAAACTCGAAAAAAAATTTTTGACCCCAAAAGTGCAAAAGGGTCCGGAGTCCCCTTTGGGAACACCCCAGGGGGGCAATCGGTGGGGCAATGGGTATTAATATGATATGTTCGCAAGTTCACAATCCATATTACACGAAAAAACTTGAACTATCATGAAAAACAAACAGCAAACATAATTATTCTACTGTGAAGTTACGTACGCGCATACATGACACACAGCCAACCGGGGGGTACCGTCTAGGGGACTATTCAACATCTGAGGAAGAAAGTGATAATACCAGTGAATGTACAGCATATGGGTTTATATTCGTATACAAAACGATAGACCACCAGCTATAACCATGATAGCTCCACTGCCCGTAGCGAGCCTACCCCCGTAATACACGTGGCGGGGGGTATGGGCATGCCCTGGGGCTTATAGGCCGAAATTCAAAAAAAGCCCATGTTAGTTTCTATTCCACTACTGTACCACCACACATGCAAAAGATCATGACTGGCCGTTTTGCGCAACTTCTTAAAAAGTGTGCTAAACTTTTTCGTACTTAGTCAATTTTTGGACCCCAAAAAAGGGGTTTCCCCCCTCCCAGCACAGCCTCTCACGGAAACACCCGAGCAAAACCATTTTTTCCGTGTCTATTGCAGGCTATACGAAATGTGAAAAACCAAAAAAGGTGTCGCTCGGATGAACTACCGACGAGAAAAGTTCTGGGAAAAAAAAAAAAAAAAGAGCGAAAGTCCGTGAATTTTGGGGGGTCCCCGGGGGTATCTCAGAAAATACTTGACCGATCCGGCTGAAATTTTGCCAGCACTTAGGTATTGCCAAGGGGTATACACACACAAAATTTCGTGTAAAAAGCTTTTCTATATTTTGAGCTACAAAAAGTTCAAATTCTCAAAATCCGCAATAGTGCTAAATTTTCCTATTCTAGGGTTGGGCGCTATCGCGCCAACCCTGATAATTTCACATTCGGAATACGGGCAAACGGACAACGGACATCCGGACAAAATGAACGGCAGAAGCGTTTGATTCATACTTTATTCAGCCGTAGTCCGTTCATCCTAAAACGACTGACAATTTACTTTGTCCTATTACAAAACAAATTTTTTTGAAAAACTCTGCCTGAAATTGTAATTTTCAAACTAAACACATGGACATACAATATATCAGGGTTGGCGCGATAGCGCCCAACCCTAGAATAGGAAAATTTAGCACTATTGCGGATTTTGAGAATTTGAACTTTTTGTAGCTCAAAATATAGAAGAGCTTTTTACACGAAATTTTGTGTGTGTACACCCCTTGGCAATACCTAAGTGCTGGCAAAATTTCAGCCGGATCGGTCAAGTATTTTCTGAGATACCCCCGGGGACCCCCAAAATTCACGGACTTTCGCTCTTTTTTTTTTGTCCCAGAACTTTTCTCGCCGGTAGTTCATCCGAGCGACACCTTTTTTGGTTTTTCACATTTCGTATAGCCTGCAATAGACACGGAAAAAATGGTTTTGCTCGGGTGTTTCCGTGAGAGGCTGTGCTGGGAGGGGGGAAACCCCTTTTTGGGGTTCAAAAAATGACTAAGTACGAAAAAGTTTAGCACACTTTTTAAGAAGTTGCGCAAAACGGCCAGTCACGATCTTTTGCATGTGAGGTGGTACAGTAGTGGAATAGAAACTGACATGGGCTTTTTTTGAATTTCGGGCTATAAGCTCCAGGGCATGCCTATACCCCCCGCCACGTGTATTACGGGGGTAGGCTCGCTACGGGCAGTGGAGCTATCATGGTTATAGTTGGATGTCTATCGTTTTGTATACGAATATAAACCCATATGCTGTGCATTCACTGGTATTATCACTTTCTTGCTCAGATGTTGAATAGTCCCCTAGACGGTACCCCCCCGGTTGGCTGTGTGTCATCTATGCGCGTACGTAACTTCACAGTAGAATAATTAGCTTTGCTGCTTGTTTTTCATGATAGTTCAAGTTTTTTCGTGTAATATGGATTGTGAACTTGCGAACATATCATATTAATACCCATTGCCCCACCGATTGCCCCCCTAGGGTGTTCCCAAATGGGACTCCGGACCCTTTTGCACTTTTGGGGTCAAAATTTTTTTTCGAGGTTATTCTTAAAAACTTGTTTTTAGGGGTAGTTTGGTGCCCTGAACACGAAACTGAGATTTATTTTTGCCTATACACACTCTGGACACCCATGCCCCCCAGGGTGCCACCTAGGGGGGCAAAATGGGTCAATTTTTTTGAATTTGAAATTTTGATGTCCATTGGGGTAATTTGACCCCCTGAACACGAATCCAAGGTTCATTTTTGTCTGTGACTCTCGTGAACTCTCCTACGACCCTTTCGTAGGGTATTTACCCCCTCCCCCACAAGGGGTCCAAGCGGTCAATTTTTCGAAATTCAGATTTTGATGTTTATAGATGTAATTTGACCCCCTGAACACGAATCTGAGGTCTATTTTTGTCCATGACTCTCGTTGACTCCCCGTACCCCACCCCCTCCCTTAGGCTACCCCCTCCCGACAGGGGTCCAGGGGGAAAATTTTCAAAATTGGAATTTTGATGTCCATGTATTTGAGCCCCTGATGACGAATCCGTGGGTTGTTTTTGTCTAGAACCTCCATGGATTCCAACACCCCCCCGAACGGGGGTCCAAGGGGTCAAATTTTACATAGGTATATAGACATGTACATATATATATATAAAAAAAAAAAAAAAAAAAAAAATGTACACTTATACGTACATACTACATTGGTCCGCTTCAGGCAGTGAAGCCGTCATAGCTATGTATATGTAGTGTGCTTCGTCTCTACTACAACGGAAAAAGAGGTAGGACTAGTAAAGAAAAATGCCCTTGTCGGGCGGCTCCTTGGGTAGAATAGGTTACTGTCTGTCTAAAGCGGAAACATACGTAGGCTGAGCTCGTAAAAGCATTGATACAAGACTTCATTAACAAGAATATGCAATCTTGTGAGCTCGTTAAAGTAGGTTGACTAGTTATACCTGTTGCGAATAGGAATATGATCTTCGTAGGGCAGACACTGTTTTCCGCACCCTATTCGCGCGAACTTACAGCCCGTTCTGGGTTTGTTTCAACGGTATTTTCTTCTTATTATTATTGTTGTAAAGTATATATATATGCTTGATAAAAAGGTCTGTGAGATAACGGCAGACCTTATCCAGATCCTTAACTTATCGTTTGTAAAATATATGTATGTATATGTAATGTACTGTGTAAGCATCTTACTTCATTCGATCATATTCGAATCATGCATATTGTGTTAGATGTGTGTAAGCTAAAGTAGGAACAAATCCATAATCTGAGAGTCCATAATCTAAAAGCAAGAGCTTACAAGAAACTGCGACCTAAATTGACCCATTTATGCCGTGCAAAATACATTGGTGCGAGGTAGGGTTTTCAGCGTCATTGTCAGCTGAGAACTTTAGCAATCCCTGACCGATTGTTTGCACACCCCTGAACGTTTCAGCCGTTCAGCCAACAGTCGACATTTCAGCTAAAATTATTACGAGTGCCCGCTCTAACGTTTTTGCCATTTGCCAATGTTGAGTTAGTGTAAAAAAAGCCTCTATGTTACATGAGCAAACGATATAATTTAGCTGAAGGTCGCGCGAATAGGGTGCGGAAAACAGTGTCTGCCCTACGAAGATCATATTCCTATTCTTAACAGGTATACCTAGTCCACCTACTTTAACGAGCTCACAAAAATTGCATATTCTAGTTAACAAAGTCTTGTACCAATGCTTTTACAAGCTCAGCCTAAGTATTTTTCCGCT
Organism: Trissonchulus sp. WLG1_4; assembly: GCA_030248245.1. NCBI lineage: Eukaryota > Metazoa > Nematoda > Enoplea > Enoplida > Ironidae > Trissonchulus > Trissonchulus sp. WLG1_4. The sequence goes on along the minus strand of JASANF010008207.1, from coordinate 3,309 downwards.
TTAGACAGACAGTAACCTATTCTACCCAAGGAGCCGCCCGACAAGGGCATTTTTCCTTACTAGTTGAAGTATGAATCCTCCCTAACTGTCAGAATACTTAATTTTTTGAAATTTTAGTATAACATGTACTCTTGGTATAACGTAGGCACTAGGGGGGAAAAAAAATATTTTTCTTTTTTTAAATTAAATAAAAAAAGTGGGGGTTCTTTTTTTTTTTTTTTTTTTTCTAAAAAAAAGTTAGAGGTCAGGTCATACTTTAACTGTAACTTTAACTTAAATTAAAACAACCTTACTTTTCCTTTAAATTACAGTTATTTTAAAAAAGTTATATAAAAGTCATTGATTTTCGGCTTACTTTAAGGTGGTAGTGTCGCCAAAGCAGTTTTGCTCATAGGCTGCAAAATGAGAACTTTTTGATTTGAAATTGTACGTTCACTGAGAAACTACTGAAATGCCATATTGTGTCAAATAAATACTGCCAGACACCAGACGACCAATATCTACCAATATTTTTAACCAATCACCATTTGTGAGCCAGACATCACACAATAGAGACATAAAAGTTCAAAAAATCAAGCCAGATATCAGATTGGCCAGCTTGTGAAGTACATGTAATGTTTTGACGCACCATTTCTTGCCACAAATAAGAAAAATGAAAAATGAAGCTTCGTTTTTCTTTTGATTTCAAAATAAGTGTCTAAATTTTTTACAATTTATCATTATTGCTGTGAGAACCTTACAGGTTACGCACAGTTTCACAGTTCAAACAGGCATTACTCCACAACGACTGAAGCAATTTGCACTAAATTTTGTGTACATAAACTAGAGCATATGTGCTTTTACTTTGTGTAAAGAATCTAAACAAAAAGTTTTTAATTGTGACGAAATTATCGAATGTGAATAGGTTTTCAAAACGTCATTTTTCCGATTTTGCGACTTCACTGCTAACTGTATGCTGCATCAATTTTTCTGAAACTTGGCAAAAATATTTGCCTTGAAACATATTTTTAGAATATATAAAGAACAATGACCTATCTTTCACTGAAAAAGTTTTATAGTCGCTCAAAATCGACTGCTTTCGCGACACTACCCCCTTAACTTTAACTTAAATTGATGCCTGAGCCTTACTTTAACTGTAACTTTAACTTGAATTGAAGCAGTGGCCTTTACTTTAACTTTAACTTTAACTTAAATGAAAATGGGTTGACTTTTTTGCCCTAGGCACATAATGTGTGCTAAATTATCCTAAATCTTGAACAGAATCCTAGGTATATACCAGTAGTTGTCACGTTTTGCAGATTTTTGTGTAATGCGTCGTTCAAAAACGATGTTACATTTAATGTGACGTACTCTCAAAAACCGAAACATGAAAAGATTAGTTCTCGAGTCGAAATTGAGGGTTTTGAGGTGCCCGTGTGTCAGTTTTTTCTTTTTTCAATCAACGGCCGTTTTAGCTAGCTACTACTTGGGCTTAGCGAAACCTAAAAAATTTACAAAAAATTGCCATAACTGTCTTGAAAATGTTTTCCGTCAAAAATGAAACTAGGTAGTCAAGCTATTTCAGCAGACATTCGTCCCATTATATGTTAGTTGATAAGTTTCCAGTGTAATAAATTTAGTATTTTTCGTAATTGAAAATTCGTTGTAAGCAGTCAACTTTCACTTCTTACAGAACTGTCGAAAACGTTACTATGTACCACCTTAGGTACTGTCCGTAATTAAGAAAATCAATGTGAAATCATGACTGGAAAATATATGGCTTTAGATTCATTGTTTAATGAAAAGTAAATAAATCATTTTGCTGAAATTGTTTATATTCATTGGCTACCTATATATTAAATCTCTAATAGTAAACTTGTTTTGTTGTTGGATGTTGTTTTGTTTGAGCTTTTATTATTAAAAAGTACTTCTGCATTGGTGTACCTACTTGCTAGTTTTGACAATAGGAAACGTCATGCTGCAGTCGGATTGTTTATGTAGGACTCTTGCCCGAAAATTATCTAATTCTGCTCGTGAGCCTCATCTGCGGGGGAAATCCCTGCACGAATCAACCCGTAGGTCTCAAACGTGGGGCGACCCCTCACAAATCGGGTCTCACAGCCCAACAGGTCTTTAGTTTTGATTTTGGTATCTTAACACAGTACTAGCGTTGAAACAGTACTAGCGTTGAAGTGGCAATGTGCGGAGTGGGTTTTACACGTCTTTTATCGTATCTTTGCAACTGTCACAACGAGAATGCCTTGCAATTCCGTGAGTTCCTGCTTTGCTTTCGTTTGGTTGTTCAGAAATCAGAAGGTTTAAGCGAAAATGCAAAAATCTGACAAAATCTAATTTACTAGGATTCGACGATCTCACCTCACGGTTACGGACCAGCCAAACTCACCACTCGGCTACACAGATCCGTGATTATCTGATGATTCACAGGTAATAATTATAGGTAGTTCAATTTGAAATCGACAGTACAGTACCTACTATTACCTGCTTCCAAAGTACATAAAGCAGATTACATAAAGCACATAAAGCAGATAAGTACAGATTACAGACAAAGTTAAATTTACGAATGTAAGTTCATCAGTAAACATGGAAGTTCAATATGATTATTTTTCACTTAATAACTTCATAACCTTCCAAGTAATAGCCAAAAGCTTTTGACTGGGATTTTGCAGTTTATTTGGCTGCAGAAGGAGATGCTTAGTTTGAGCGCTATGTAAACTTACAGAGTATACTATCGCTGGCCCAACAGGTTTACGATGGCCTCTGGCCAATATACTTAAACGTATATATTGCTTGATGCTTACTGAATACTTTTGCCGAAAACTTAGCTTGTTTATTTATTTAGTATTGATACTCAGATTCATGTTTCTGTCTGTCTGTAATTTGGGCCCCTGAACACTGAACACAATTCTTGTAGGTGTTATCAGGAGGGTCTGTTCGGAATCAAAATGTACGTATATATAATTAGTGGGACATCGGAATCTTGTGACTGGGGTAGGCGACACGGGACCGCCAGTAAAACCAGGCCTCCTGCTCCTCCCGCGTGAACCTCGGATTGCTTGGTGGCCCCCCACAGCCAGGCGAACATACACATATACACATAATTTTGTAAAGAAGCAACGCCTGCTGGCAAGCCACGGGTAATCCTCTTGGCCTTCTCAGGCTGAGGACAGCTTGAGTCGTTTCCGAGCGACACCGCAGCTGTGAGGGCGGTAAAAAAATATATAATTATTGGGTGGAAAAAATTTTACAGTGTTTGGAAAAAATTTTTCAAGTCTGTTCCAGGAGGTATTTGAGATCCTGATCCTTTGTAGT
>JASANF010008206.1:0-10407 GCA_030248245.1 Trissonchulus sp. WLG1_4 | reverse complement strand
AAGACGGCAGGGCGATAAAAACCAAAGGGGGGACCCTTGTTGACAATTTCTTAAGGTAGACCTTAAGGTTAACTTCTTGAGGGGACCAACAGGCGGGGGGATCGCGGCCCCCGAGACCCCCCTCCCTATCTACGCCGTCTCGTGGACCCAAAAAAACCCCTGACTTGGAGAAAATTGGGGGGCGGGGGGCGGCTGTACCGTCGCCCCCTCAAATAAAGTCACGTGCGTCTGGGGACTTACGTCCCCATGCGTTCCCCTATTAAGCTAGTGTATATTTAAATTTGTATTGTATTTTGTATTTGTATTTAAAGTATATGTACATACATGTATAAGTATGCAAGATTTATATATACGCGTACAGCACACAATATGTTGAACGCATGAGCTTTGATGAAAGAGAATAATAAACAAGACGAAGACTAAACTAGCTACAGAGTCGCAAGAGGCTCGCCAGAACAAAATCTGAAGAAAATTTTGATTTTTAGGCCAATTGTGGTCAGTTGGAGGCCTATCGGAAAATTTTCATGGACGAACAACACAAAATTAAAAGCAAAATCCTTTGTCAGAGAAATAGTGGTTCCGGTTCCGGTTCCGGTACTTTTAAAATACCGGAACCGGAACCGGAACCAAAAAGTACCGGAACCGGAACCGGAACCGGAACTCCGGTCGATCCCTGATATATATATACTAAGAAAATGCATATTTGGGCTGAAGTCATTCAATCGTCTTGTATATGTATATATACCACAAAATTTTAACCGTTTTTGTAATTTAATAAGTGAACAACCAAAATTATTATCAGCTTTGCTACTTATTCATTTGTCTGTATATATATACACGTGTGTTTATGCTGCTGAGTTTGTAATTTTTATTCCCTTTGACTATATACAGCAAGACCATTCAACTAGAAAAAATCCAGAAAAAAGTTGAATAACTAGAAAAAAACCAGAAAAAAGTTAGAAAATAACTAGAAAATGACTAGAAAAAAACCAGAAAAAAGTTAGAAAATAACTAGAAAAAAACAGAAAAAAGTTAGAAAATAACTAGATAAAAGCCAGAAAAAATCTGGAAAAAAAAAATAAAAAAAATATTAAAAACCTAGCATATATATACATACTAGAAACAGTGCATAAAACAACTAGACACCCTCAAAAAACAACTAGAATTCAGTTTCAGAAAACGTATATAAAGAGCATTAACGTGGCTGAACAATAAAGAAAATCATCAGGGAACACTGAGAATGTCCAAGAAAGGGTTGGTGAAAAATCAGAAAAAAAACAGAAAAAAACTAGAAAAAAACCAGAAAAAAGCCAGAAAAAACGTAGAAAACAGCTGGAAAAAAACTAGAAAAAACCAGAAAAAAGTTAGAAAAAACCAGAAAAAAGCTAGAAAACATTCTCTATAGGGTCAGAAAAAAACCAGAAAAAAAGTAGAAAAAAACTAGATCGTGAGACTGGCAGTTAGAAAAAAACCAGAAAAAAGTCAGAAAAAAGTTAGAAAAAATTAGAAAAAAAACCAGAAAAAACCAGAAAAAAACCAGATATTCGTCAGGAAGAATTAGAAAAAAACTAGAAAAAAAACAGAAAAAAACTAGATAATTTTTTCTAGTTTTTTTCTGGTTTTTTTCTAGAAATAATTTTCCTGTGGGGTTCCGGGGGTCTCAACCCCCCTTTTGGCCAACTCAACAAGAAGGGTTAAATGCACTTGAAGGGGTCGGTGGGGATAGTACATAGTGGACCTATTTTTTGAGTAGAGCACCTTGAGGAAAGCATTTTTGCTTCAAGAACCCCAGTTTCAGTTTTTGGATTTCCTGAGATACGACCCCCCCCCCCCCCCTGAAATATGAACCCTCAGCGAGGGACGTTTTCGCAGTTTTTTTTTCGGAAACTCGTGTTTTCTCCGTTCTAAACGTGTTTAAGGTGGCACTCCTGAAATGTGGGTTTTGGCCATTATTTTGAAAACGCGAAAAAATAAACATGCATCGTAAGAACAAAAGTTGATCAGAAGTGAATTTCCTTCAATTTGATGTACATATCACATAAAAAATTTTTTGAACATTTTTGAGCAAATTTCGTCAAGAAAAATAGATTTTCACGGAAATGCCTTCACAAGCCAGTGCATTTACACGTATGTAATGAATTTGAAAGGCTGAAAAACACTAGCAGTAGTGTTTTACTGAAACGTGATTAAAAATTTTTGGTGTTTTATTGAGTGTGGTATAATTTTTTTGTGAACTAACGCAATACTTTCTGCATGAGACAGAAATATAGTGCGTGTGAATACAAACGCAAATTTTCTGCTTGCGATTTTAAAAAATTGGCTCAACGAAAAATGTTAAAATTTGGCACATAAATGCACCTTGTCATCTTCGAGCGGTCGCAAAATTTGATTTTTGGCAAATCGATAGTATCTAAAAAATTTAGCCAAATTTATGTTTTTCAAAAATCGTGATTTTAGTGTTTTTCGATATATCAATCATATTCATCAAAAATGACTTTTTGCGACCGCTCGATCACGTTGAGGCAAGCAAAATGAGCTATTGATTGTGCAACAGCTACTTACTTGCGAAGAGAAATCGTAAGCCGAAATTCCACTCACGTTTGGTCTACAGTGAATGCTAATTTGTATCAATCAACTTCATTTTTTGTATTTAGGCATACTTTTACACCAGCTTGCCATTGTGTATCTAAAATTGGCCCCAAACTGCCGTTTTTTGAAAAGTCACATTTCAGGAGCGCCACCTTAAGGTGGTAGTAACGTTTTCGACAGTTTTGCAGGGGTAACATTTGACAACTTACGATTAATTTTCAATCAATAATTTATAGTAGGCATATTAATTTAGGAAACTATAAATTATAATGAGATAAATGCCTGCTAAAATAGCTTGAAACAATCATTTTTAATTTTCACAGAAAATATTTTTCAGCCAGTTACGACAATTTTTCGTAAATTTTATGTTTAGCTAAGCCAAAGTAGTAGCTAGTCAAAAAAGCCGTTTATTGAAAAAAGTAAAAAATGACACACGGGCATGTCAAAAACCTTCAATTTAGATGCCAAAACTTATCCTTCCGCTTTTCACTTTTTGAGATTACGTCACATTTATGTAACATTTCTTTTTGAACTAAAGTGCATTACACAAAAGTCCGCAAAACTTAACAACTACTACACGGATTCTGTTCAAAATTTTGGATAAATTGGCACACATATGTGTCTACTTTATGCTAAAATTTCAAAAATTTTCATGGCTTAAATTTTGCGTTACATCAATTTCATTCACAGAAATCTGTAAAAATGTACTTCCGTGGACTAAATCTCAAGTCTCAATGTTGCAATCTTTTCATGCGTTATTTTACATGTTTTTTAGACAATTTCTGGTGTGTCAATTTTTTTATTTGTATTAATTTAGCCCATGTCGTGAAAAAATTAGATTCAAAAATTTGTATATTTTTCAAAATTTGAAAAAATTCAAAATTGAAGGTCCGTAACTTCTTTTCTACATCATATAAATGCACCAAACTTAGCATTAAAATTCACCCTGTTATTGACTATGTTGGTGTAAAGAATGAAATTATTTGGAATTACACTGTCAATTTTACAAGCAAAACATGAAAAATGCAAAAAATCACGAAATTTGACTACTTTAACAGTGTCTGCAGACTAGCTTGTTACAGATTTAAGCTAGATAATGAGCATAAGTGTAGTTCCAGTCAAGTACTTTAAAGTGAAAAAGACAGCTATTAAATTTATTGAGTCAATCAAAAATTATAGCACGTTATAAAAACTGTCGAAAACGTAACTACCACATTAAATGGAGTCGAAATAATGTTTACAATTTTTTGGTATCAAAACAAAGGCAGTTTGACGCAGTTCCTTTAGAAAAATAGGCCAAATTCACTAGAAGCGTCCAATTTTTTACCAATTTCAAACTTGGCCTTAATTTAGGCTTGGCTTAGGCTTAGTATGGGGCTTAGGCTTAGTATCAGGCTTAGGCTTAGGTTAAGGCTTAGGCTCAGGCTTAGGCTTAGGTTCTGAAAAATCGAAATTTTCAGAAAAATTCCTGTGAGCTTAGCCCAGAGAATCCGGATAAAGTGCAGTTGGGGGGCCACAGGAAAAAAATTTTTCAAAAAGTGACTGAAATGTGACGGAAATCTCAAAAAACCATTTCCTTCATATTTCGGTTTTATTTCCTCTTCATTTCCTCTTTATTTTGAACAATTCTCACTTTCTGCAACATTTCGGACACATTTCTGCAACATTTCTGCTACTTTTCCTTCAATTTTCTGCAAAATTTCCTTCAATTAGTGCAACTTTCCGCCGCTTTTCGGCTGCTATTTTTTCTGTAATATTTCCTCCACTTTTCGATTCAATTTCTGCCTTATTTCTGACATATTTCGATCATATTTTTTGGTTATTTTTTAATGCATTTTTTCCTAAAGATATTTCTATTTTCGCTAATGTCTCTACTAATATAGTCTAGCTGTTATCAGTACTGGTGGAATTAGTGGCACTCCGGGAATCAGGAGGTAGTTTTATTGATAATACTGATAATGAAGCAACCATTTTTACTTTTCGAAAGTTTGAAACGTTATTATGGCATGAAATAACAGCCGTGGCAAGATTTCATATCACGTGATAATTATTATATATTACTTTGAAAGTACCTCCGGATTCTAGGAGTGCCACCAATTTTGCCAATACCGGTATCAGTTAGACTATATAAATTCGTAAAAAAATTAGCGAAAAAAGATATATGTTTAGGAAAAAAATTGAAGTAACTAATTCAAAAATACCAAAAAATATGATCGAAACATGTCAAAAATAAGGCAGAAATTGAATCGAAAAGTGGAAGAAATATTACAGAAAAAAAAGCAGCCGAAAAGTGGCGGAAAGTTGCACTAATTGAAGGAAATGTTGCAGAAAATTGAAGGAAAAGTAGCAGAAATGTTGCAGAAATGTGTCCGAAATGTTACAGAAAGTGAGAATTGTTCAAAATAAAGAGGAAATGAAGAGGAAATATAATCGAAATATGAAGGAAATGGTTTTTTGAGATTTCAGTCACATTTCAGCCACTTTTTGAAAAATTTTTTTCCTGTGGGGGGGGGAAATAGTGGACCTATTTTTTAAAGTAAAGCACCTTGAAGGAAGCATTTTTTGTAATAGAACCTCTATCCACAAATTTGGATTTTCTGAGCTATGACCCCTTGAAAATTGCTTTTTCAGATTTCAGTGTTTTTGGAAGTAAACGTAGGCTAAAGTTCGAAGCCAAAAATAGCTATAATCTTTGTTTTTGGATAGTTTTGAGTGCGTTATAATGTTTTGGCATCGTCTAAACTTAGTTGGCAGGATTCTCTATGCTAAGCTGGCAGGATTTTTTCTGAAAATTTAAATTTTTCTATGTTTGGCAGGTTTCTATGTGTATCTTATATCTTTCTCCTAAGAACCTAAGCCTAAGCCTAGGCCTGATACTAAGCCTAAAGGCCGATTCACACGCTGCGATTTTACTGCGATTTTGCCGCTGCGTTTTCTCCGCTGCGGCAAAACGCACTGTCTGAACAGACGCAGCGATTTCAATGCGGAATGGATGCGTCTTGATTTTTCCGCAGCGTTCTAAACGCCAGACCGCAATGCGGCCTGCGATTTCACTGCGCTTTGATGCTGCGGACGTGTTGGTTTCAACAATATTAGCAAAGCTGTTTATCATATTTTTAAAACAGTAAAGACGCAGCAAAATAGTTTGCGAGACGCAACGTTTGTTCAGATGCTGCGTTTTGTGTGCGATATCCTGCGTCTTGCGTTTTGCGTCAAAATCGCAGCGGCAAAATCGCAACGTGTAAATGTTTCGATCAATCCAAGATTTTCAACGACGAACATTTTCAAATGCGAAGATTAGGTAGGTTTCGATAAATATGTAGGGCCCTAGTGAGGAAGCGGAGTTCCACCCCTATCCTTTCGAACTACTGGCAATTGAAAATCTGTAGTGTCTCGATTTTGGACTTTCAACGTTTGGACCGGCGCACTGTTCAGTCAGGCCAATTCGGCTAAAATACGGAAGAGTCATCATACTCTCCAGTCTCTACTCTCCAGTCTCCATTATGCAAATACTCATGAGAGTCATGGAAATATGAGCATCTCTGGGGAGGAACCCTGCCCCTTTTAGGGGCAACTTGTTTTATCTCAAATTGTTTACAAAGTATCACACATTGTTCACATTTAATACTCACTACTCACTACTATCTCACAGTTTCACACAATATACAGGGACCGCTCAAACTTAACGGTACACTAAACAGCGGACATTTAGAAAACCAAATCTCACACCTGTGGATGCGATAATAGATGCATACAATTTCGATCATTCTGTCTTTTATGATTGTTTGCAGCGCAGCAGGTTTTTCATTTCACGGAGTGATAATATAAGTTTGATATGTCCACACCCATTTTGCATTGGGCTTTGCTTGTTAACAATCCTACTGGGTTATGAAAAAAATTGCCATTGTTTTTGAAGTCGAGCTCTGTCTGAGCAGTAAAAATCATCTAAAAAAACTTTTAGTCAATTTAGAGAGTTACCGGTTACTTTTAGAGCCTAGAAGAGGTTACCGGCTCGGCCAAATCTAGCTAGTTCTGTTGGCCTGGATGAGGTTACCGGTTGGGCCAAATCTAGCTCATTTAGTTGGCCTAGATAGTAGATGAGGTTACCGGTTGGGCCAAATCTAGCTCATTTAGTTGGCCTAGATAGTAGATGAGGCTACCGGTTGGGCCAAATCGTTTCGTTGGCTAAGTCGGCCTTTGTCCATATGCCCAATACGCCCTACTGAAATGAATCGACCCCAACAGTAGGACTATCAAATAAAACCAAACTAGGTATGATTAAAGAAATTTATTCCAATCTTACAAAGTTCGAATAAGGAATTAGCTTATAAATTACTATACAACAAACTTCGCAACGAATAATGACCATAATGTAATAGTGTTTGCATCACTGACACCGCCCAGTTCTCACATCTAGCAGCGATGGAAACTGACATGGACTTAATATGCAGTTATAAATAAATATCTGTCTTTTCGGGTGTACCAAAAACCCCTCCACCCAATTTTGAAGCTCCTTTCCCCCCAAATTTGAATTTTTTTATTGGCTGAATGAAAAAGACAGAGACCAGGGCCCGATTTATCGAAACATATGTTCGTCGTTGAAAATGTTCGTCGTTGAAAAAGCAAATGGTCGTCGTTGAAAAACAAAAGTTCGTCGTTGAAAAACAAATGTTCGTCGTTGAAAAACAAATGTTCGTCGTTGAAAGTTCGTCGTTGAAATTGTTCGTCGTTGAAAAATTTTTCAACGACGAGCTTTGGTTTTTTAGAACATCATTATGTTCTAAAAGACAAAAGCTCATCGTTGAAAAAATTTTCAACGACGAACATTTCAACGGAGCTCAAGACATCCGTTGAAATGTTCGCCGTTGAAAATTTTTCAACGACGAACATTTGTTTTTCAACGACGAACATTTGTTTTTCAACGACGAACATTTGTTTTTTCAACGACGAACATTTGTTTTTCAACGACGAACATTTGTGTTTCAACGACGAACATTTTCAACGACGAATATTTGCTTTTTCAACGACGAACATTTGTTTTTCAACGACGAACATTTGTTTTTCAACGACGAATATTTGTCCTATAAATACGTGTTATGTTCGTCGTTGAAAATGTTTCAATCAATCCCAAATTTTCAACGACGAACATTTTGCTTCGATAAATCGGGCCCAGGCTGCAGGTATAAATCGACTCTTCGGTTGAACCCAATAAAGCCTGTCTTAACGCTAAAAGCGGACTAAACCGTTCTACTTTAGTAAACTAAACCGTTCTATTTTAGTTTAGAATATCGTAACAAAAAGTTCTACATGTATGACACAAGTTATGATATGGACATTAGGCTCGATTTATACGTACAGCCGTATGTTCGTTCAGCCGGCAAAATTACGAAATTATCACGCTACCAATAGTGTTTTAGATCAGACTGTGGCGTGATTATTTCGTTATTTTGCAAGATTGAGCTAAGACTGCCTTTAAAAACTCCGTTATCCGCAAAAGTTACTCAGTGACAATATTTTTCCAAAGTTTATCGCCGTTACGAGCATACGGCTTATAGTAGAAAAATTTGCTGCTATGCAAAACTATATGGATGAAAATAACAAACAATATATAAATATACAACAAAATATATTATTATACACAAACACAATATTTATGCAGTTGCTTGTTTCTTGGCGTTATGGATCCGTATATGTTTGGTCAAATGATCATTTCGCAAAAATCGCTTGCCGCAAGTTCCGCACTGATACTTTTTCTCGCCTAAACCAAAAAATCACCATACATACATGGCAATAAATTCAAATTTGTTTTATTCCACATTCGGTAATTTCAAAAATTCGGCTAACCTGCAATATATACTTGTACATCTGTAAAAGTGTCCAACTGTTTCGTTAGTTACACAACGGGAAGGAATTAAGAGTACCTACCAGTTTACCTGATTTCATTATGCGATGATTATCTGACGCTGAGTTTTTTAACTTTTTTTCTAATCAGATCTAGCCTGAACTAATCCGCTTTAGAAAATAGAGGGGTCCTGGTCACACGAATTGATCATCGCCTGGCATTTTGCGAAAACTTAATCAGTTATGTTCGATTGGTTTAATCAATCAATTCGTAGGGTTTGCAAATCTACGCTATACAAATATCAGCATTTATCTATATATTATTACACGAATCCACTCTAAAATCTTTGCTCATACACTTTGCTTCTGCCATTCGCATGTTCAATTTCATAATTTTAACTATCATCTGCTAATCGTAATTGTTATTCTCAACTTTTTTGGTTAATTATTTTTATATATTTTTTATATCTTTTCTTCTATTTTTACCTTCGTGCGTCCGCCTATGTCTTCTGAGCTCGTCTGAACGGAAGAATCCTTTCCCGCAGGTGAGGTAGTCGCAGAGGAAGGGTTTCTCCCCCGTGTGCCAGCGGATGTGCGCCTTCAGATGGGAGGTTTTCCCGTAGGTCTTGCCACAGCCCTGAATATGGCAGATATGCGGCTTCTTTTCACGCAAATATGTGGGTCTGAAAATAGAAGGAGTTTACATTCTATACATATTAAAAATGGAACTCAGAGTACAAAATGGTAAAGAGCATATTATGACACTTCAGAGTTCTCATTAGAAATTCCTCAAATATGCAACCGCATAAATGTATGAGGGGAGATAAGATGAACACCCTTAATTCGAGGGGCCGGGGAAAGGGTCCCCAAAATTCGGGCCAAATTCTGTAAAAATAGCACTTTTGTGGGAAATTTTTACAAAATGTCGCAACATTTAGGGTATTTTTGGTCGATAAGTCAAAATGTAAGTAACCAGTATTGTGAATAAGGTAACTTACAAGGCTTCATTGGCTTTGCAATTTGGACAGGTGCAGGCGACCCGTTTTCGTTTCCGTTCCAAGCCTTCGTTGATACCTAAAAATTGAAGAAAATAAAACATAAAATCGGACCAAACACTTCTAAACCCTGAGACTAAACAAAATGGCGTGATTTTTGTGACCACTCTGACTCGCTGTACTCTTGATGCCTGCAATTCGTTCTTTTCTTAATGAAATCGCGTGTTTCTTTTTGTGTCAGAAGGTAGCTAGCGTCCAACCTTCTTTGGTCAGACTTGAAACAAAAACAACCGATTCAGAGAGTCGTTCAGTTTACTTGTAGGGAGTACATTGTACATGACTGTAAATCTATCCTGTAAAACTTTTCACACATTTGCAAAATCTCAGCTGTTTTTCAATAACGTCTACATTTTCTACTTACGGCCTTTCACTACCGGGAAAAAGACAAAGGGCCTTTTTCTAAAATGGACTTAACTGGACTTGACTTAACTGGACTTAATTAAGTCCGGAATTTTGGAATGCAAAATCGGACTTAAGGGGGTAATTGCGTTTTTAGGTGTTTTTTTAAAAAGCCATAGCTCAGCGTTTACAAATTCAAATCATAAGCGGTCTTTTGCATTAGGTAGAACAATATCTTTCCTAAATGTATGCCATGCCTTGAATTTTAACCTGTGATTTTCTTTCCAGTATAAGCGACTAAAGAAAGGTCCTTTCCAAAATATTAAAATTTTTACAAAAAGTTTGCGCCACAGCTCTGAGTCATACGATTACCTGTTGGGGCTGAAATTTGGTAAGGGTTTTGACATATTTAAAATCCCCAGGCATGTCCCCCACTTTTTTAATAACTAGTCAAATTACTGAGCAAATAGCTGAAAAGCAAACGCACCGAAAATTTAAGATATTTTCTTGTAATTAACACCCTCTAAAAATGTCCACAGGTGAAATTTCAAAAAAGTGAGAGACATGCCTGGGGATATTGACC
>JASANF010008203.1:0-11175 GCA_030248245.1 Trissonchulus sp. WLG1_4 | reverse complement strand
AGGGTGATAGCTCCACTAATTTATGCCGTGTTTATTTTACATTTATAATTAAGCCAAAAAATTGTGCTCTAGTAAATTTGTTTTTATTGTATGAGAATTTGTTGCTGAGAGTATAAATATTAGTGTGAACTTTGAGTATGAATATAAATAAATATGGTCTGGCTTAGGCTTAAGGTGGCGCTTCGGGAATCTGTTTTTTGACGATTATTTTTGGAGCGGAATCGACCTATAGTTCTTAAGGAAAAGTTGTTCAGAAAGTGTTCAGGAGCTCTCTTTATCCGCAGGAGACTAGTTTAAAAAAATACGAAAAAAAATCCAAAACATATTGGCGTTTTTTTCGAATATTTTCATACTATGTGCAAACAAGTAAAATGTGCCCAGAAAATTGAAATAAAAATAAATTACTTTTCTTTTTTGCGATAAATAGACAACATAGTTGCAACAACCGTCGGTCAAATCAAGCCAATCGGCCAGAAAAAAATAAAAAAAAAACATGCAGCAAGTTAAGCAACTTTTTAATAAAAAACTAAGGTTTTTTCGGCAAAGGCACAGATTCAAATTGCATGTTTTGTAGTTACAGTAAACATTTGATACAGTATAAAAATAGCCAAAGAAACTGCCTGAATTTTCATTTTTTAAATAAATAGAGTTTACGCGAAGATATTTGTTGTTAAAGGTGGTACTAACTGAATGTGCAGTGTTTTTCAACAGTTTTCTATATTCAATAAATAATTAACTTAAGGTGGTAGTGACGTTTTCGACAATTTTATAACGTGCTATAACTTTTGATTGACTCAATGAATTTAATAGCTGTCTTTTTCACGTTAAATACCTTGACTCAAATGTAAACTTACCCAGATTATTTACAGCTGTAACTTCTTTGGTTTTCCGGTAACAAGCTAGTCAGCACTCAGCAGACACTGTTACAGCAGTCAAATTTTTCTGATTTTTTGTATTTTTCACGTTTTGCTTGTAAAATGACAGTGTAAATCTAACTAATTTCATTCTTTACACCAACATAGCCAATAACAAGGTAAATTTTAGTTGCTAAGTGTGGTGCATTTAAATGGTGCCGAAAAGAAGCTACGGACCGACAATTTTTGAATTTTTTCGAATTTTGAAAAATATACGAATATTTGAATTTAATTTCTTAAAAGAATAGGCTAAATTAATACAAATAATAGAATTGAAAAATACATCAGAAATTGTTTAAAAAATATGTGAACTAACGCATAAAAAGATTGCAATATCGAGACTTGAGCTTTAGTCCACGGAAGTGCAATTTTACAGAATTCTGCTAGTGAATTTGATGTAAGGCAAAATTGAAGCTAAAGTTTTAAGCATAAAGTAGACACATATGTGTGCCAATTTATTCCAAATTTTGAACAACATCCTTCCAGTAGTTGTCAAGTTCGCGGACTTTTGTATAATGTACTTTAGTTAAAAAAAGAAAATGTTGCATAAATGTGACGTAACCTCAAAAAGTGAAAAAGCGGGAAGAATAAGTTTTGGCATCTGAATTTAAGGTTTTTGACATGCCCGTGTGTCATTTTTTTTTATAAACGGCCGTTTTGACGAGCTATGACTTTGGTTAGCTAAACATAATTTTACGTAAAAAATTGCTCAAATTGGCTGAAAAATATTTTCTGTGAAAATTAAAAATGATTGTTTCAGTTATTTAGCAGGCATTTATTATTAAAGTTTACGCATATAAATTAATATGCGTACTATAAATTATTACCGTACTAATCTAAGTCAGCGTTACTCTGTAAACTGCTCAAACTACGACTGAAGAGCACATTCTTTATACCGTTCGAAAGCGCTACTTTTTTTTGAAACACTTATGAAAGTTTCATTGTACAAATGTAAAGATGATTTCTATGGCGGGTGTTAAAAAGATAGACCAATTTGGCTTTTTTGAAGCAGTTTTAAATCTGGCCAAATTTTGAGAGTTTAAACAACAAAAACATGCGAAAAATTGTATAAATACTTAAAGTGAGTTATATGGACACAAAATGCACGATTTTATGATTTGTTAGTTATTAAATGAAATATACGGTTTCAAAGTAAAAAGTGTCTATTCACACTAAACTTTCGGGATCTTTAGTATATGTAACTGAACGAAAGACGTTAAAAATACGTATTGCTAGGGGGAGTGCTGAAAGCAGTCGATTTTGCGTAACTGTAAAACATTTTTAAAAAAAATAAGACTTCGTTCTTTATATATTTTGAAAATATATGTTGAGGCAAGTATTTTCGCCAAGTTTCATCAAAATTGATGCAGTATACTGTTTGCAGTGAGGTCGCAAAGTCGGAAAAATGACGTTTTAAAAACTTATTCACATTCGATTTTTTCGTCACAATTATCAACTTATTTGTTTAGTTTGTTTACATAGACTAAAAGGACATATATTGTAGTTTATGCACACAAAATTTAGTGCAAATTGCTTGAGTGGTAGCGGAGTAATACCTGTTTGAACTGTGAAACTGTGCGTAAACAGTGAAGTACTCACAGCAATAATGATAAATTGTGAAAAATTTAGACGCTTATTTTAAAATCAAAAGAAAAACGAACTTTTATTTTTCTTTTTTCTTATTTGTGGCAAAAAACTGTGCGTCAAGACGTTATGTGTACTTCACAAGCTGGCCAATCTGATATCTGGCTTAATTTTTTGAATTTTCATGTCCTTATTGTGTGATGTCTGGCTTACAATCGGTGATTGGTTCAAGATATTGGTAGATATTGGTAGTCTAGTGTCTGGCAGTACTTATTTAAAATAGTATAGCATTGGACTAGTTTCTCAGTGAACGTACAAGTTCAAAGCAAAAAGATCTCTTTTTGCAACCTATGAGCAAAACTGCTTTCGCGACACTACCACCTTAACGCACGTTTTCATTTGCACATAATTTCATTACGAAATATCATGTGATTCGTTACGAGTTTAGTAAAATTTCTTAAACCGTGGTCTCAGCTCAGTTAAATTTTAAACCTGCAGCACAGCAAGTCTCTGCTCTGTTGAAATTTCAGCTAAAACTACGGTTTATGCAGATCAGTAAAATTTGAAAAGTGTCAGGCGATATTTCTTAATGAAATTATGTGCTAATCACATAAATAAGTGCATAAAACCATGGTTTTATAAAAATACCTTTGCGAAATCAACCCTAACAGTTTAAAGCAATGCAAACTCATGCAGGAAGTGCTACTAACAAAACGAAATAGTAGTTGCATAGCTGTGAAATGATGGGCTCTTCTAACCAACCACTGGAGAATAGTGTGGTGCGGTTACACCTCCCACTCAGATCAACGTAACTCCACTCCAAAAGAAGGGCCCAGAATTTAAAAACACATTTCCTCCACAGACAACCCTTCACCACCCTTCTCAGACTTTGTCAAAAAAACTTAGTGTGATGTACCAGTAAACAAATCAAAAAAATATATTTAGTCGGCTAGTTTCGTGTTTCAAACTGCCGACGGGTCAAACAAAGATCCTAGTGAGACATTATTGTACTCGCGCATTGTCACTAGACTACACATGAGAATGAATGCGACTGACGTCTGTATGCCACTGTCCATTTTCTGTGCGTCGTGTCCGCGTTCATCACGCTTGCACTGCACTTCACAGCTGCTAGCTTACACACCCAATTCCAGCAACCTGATTAGAAATATTTTAAAAATTTTGTGTTTATATTATTTTCTTTCATGTTTGCGTGCCGGTCCTACGGGGAGACCCCCCGGACGGTTGCGGGTTAATTTTTATTTTTTATATATTAAATCCTAATGGGTATCTTTGGTTTTTTTTGTTGGGCCTTTTTTTTCCAGTTAGCGGGCCCTGGTACGGTCTCCCCTTTTTTGTGGTTGTGAAACTTTTTCCTTTCTTCCCCTTTTTTGAACAAAGAGAAAAAAAAATATGTAGTCTCAAAAGCCTTTGCTTTATGGCGCATAGAAGGGTACGCAGGAGCAGAGAGGGAGCATCTATATTAGAATGTTCACATACGCACACTACCTACTGCATAGTGCAGTGTGAAATAATGCGGCAGGCAGTGTGAATATTCTAATCATACAATGCGCCCGCTCATGCGCCCTCGTGTGAATAAACCTTTACTTTTACTACGAGCGTCTTTTAGTTTAGTCCATATAATCAAGAGTACATAATAGGTAATAAGTACATACATAATAATCCTATTATGTACTCTTGATATAATCTAGCAGAAAAACAGTAATTATGCTTCAGTTGTTATCATATCAAACAAAAACAAAAACAAAACGAAAAGTTTTACTTCAAGTGAATAAAGACTAAAGCTTGCATAATCTTTGACAGTACAATTGCAGTTTACTGCGAAAGTGGTTGCATCTACAAAACATATTACACAAAATTCTTGCGACAACAACTGGGACAAACTTATAGAAGAAATAATTGTAAGACAATTCTTTTACCGAAATATACGGATTTGAGTGATTTTAGTGTAAAGTTTACCACTGGCTCTTGAAGTTAAGTTAACGCCGCGCGGCCTACTATTAATCCGACTTTCGTGCTTTGGACTTTTTGGTTTTTCGGAAAGCTAATTTCTCAGCAAACTAATAATAATTTTAAAAATGAAGGACATGCCTGGGGACTTTTGACAAGACAAATACGTCACCTAACTGTTAATAGCATAATTTGCATAGTGGCATGATTTTTTCGTAATAACTTCGCTTTACGCTATCATTATCCGTCAATGCGAAAAAAAACAACAAAATATGTAATCAAAAATATACGCAAAGACAAACAGTACAACAAAATATACACAATAAAAACAAAAGTAACATAGTAAGAATGAATACTCACAGAATTGGCAACAAAGTACACGTTACAACAACAAAACCATTTTTGGCACAAAAAATACAAAACACACCGAAACTAAAAGACACAAAGCATGTGAGTCTGCTTAGAAGTGAAAAAAACAAGTTAGTAAAAAAACAAACTAGTAAACTAAATACTGTAACAATTGGCTACCAAATAAGGCACAAATTCACCGTACATACTGAAAAAAAACATAATGAGCAAAATACCAAACTGCAATAATGAGCAAACAAAAACAAACTGAGCAACAAATTGCAATATGAAGTTTCTTTTTCAGGATTTAAATTTATCACATCTGCTTAAAAACATAGAACCCAATTTCTGAAACGGGTTAAACGGATTTATTGTCGAACTTTTTTGCTTAATAACTAATCGAATGCTGAGATAGACTCACAAAATTTTGTGCACAAGCGGGAGGTGTGAAAAATTTGGTACGAATTCTAGTCTATGCTATGAGTTATTGACAAAATAAATTTTAATCTAGTCCGTTTAATCCATTTAAAGCAGCAGTTTAATCCTGCTGGTTGTTTCCACAATTAAGAGATTCCAAGTATTTAATCATGCCCTAGCCCTGCATTGTTAATTAAACAAACTGAATGACACCTTTAGGCTCGATTCATACTTTCATCCGTATGTTTGTTCAGCCTGCAGAATGACGTCACTAGCAGCCTAGTGCAGTGGATCAGCCGGCGCATGCGACGTCATTATTTCGTCATTTTGTCAGCAGAACGGACATACGGCTGTAAGTATGAATCGAGCCTTAGACGACAATGAGCCCATTTTTAACCGAATTAAACGTTCTCCACTTATCTTAGTGAGAAAGCTTCATCTAAACAAGTTAAATGACATATTCGGCGGCATAAGTTTAGTCTTTACTAGTTTTTTACTTTTTTACCACCGGATTTAAAGCATTTAAAACACACAACTCGGAGATAAGTACCAGAGGTTTTACTTGTCTGTAAAGAACATGGTTCGTGCGCTTGGGCTAATTTTAAAGCAATTACGTAGGTCGCTTCTACACCGAATAACACGCAAAAAATTCGCAAAGCATTTTTTGTCCTCACTGAAAATTGATGTTGTCCTCACTGAAATACGGACAAACAAGAATGTCTAGATTGTCGTCATTCTGTCGTTATAAAACCAAAAAAAACAGAACAACACTGCATAACAAAAAATTAGCAAAATAAGTGAGCAGCATAAGATAAAGTCAAGAATGAGCAATTAAAGCTGAAAAGTACTGCGTCGACTATTTATCCGGCACAAACGGACAGCACCCGTAGTATTTGTATAGGCTACCTGAAAAACAAGATAAAACTCCTATCGCATTTAGCAGAAGTGAACTAAAGTGTGACCAAGAATTATTGTTGAACACTGAGACAAAACAAAACATGTGATTTCACTACGAAACGCATAAATTTCGAGTTTGAGCCATCAAGAGCAGAACGAGTAGCTGCCAAATTGCTAAAATCACGCCACCTGCTTTCTCGCAGTGTTCAACATTTTTTAGTCAGACTTAAGATTCAATATTATTTCACTAAACAGTGCGTGACTTGCTATGCACAAAATCCTTAGATTATATGAATGCATCACAATATATAGTTTTCCCATCCAGAAATTCATCTAGCTCAATAAAAGACAAAAAATTTTCAAAAATACTTGATCACAAATGAAAAACCCAGTTTTTTACTCAGTGGCGGTTTTAAAAAACTGACTACATCATCATAAAACCATTATGAAAAAACCTACTCAAAAAACCAGGTTAAGGGGGGGGGTTACCCAGGTCAAAAATCAAAGTTCTCCAATTTTGCTTATTTTCACATATGTTACTCCCCCAAGTCACCCCAACACCAGACAAGAACAATTAAGCTTGAAGGTGCACTTTTGGTTCAGTGTGTTTGTCAGTGTATTTACATAGACAAAAGTACGCAATAAAAGACCAAAAGTAGCCCTTAGTTGGACAGTTAACAGTTGAACAATCAGGCTGAAACTTGGCATAGTAGTAGCTCACATGTATGCGCAAAATCGTATGATCCGGATTTCTGATAATATTTTAAATCTAAAATCGAGGTCGAAGTGTGAAAAAATGGCCGTTTTTTGGGCCCTTTTGATTTTACATTAGGCGTCACTGCTTAGGCCATGGGCAAAAATTTAAAAAAATGGATCATAGAGGTTGAGATATGACATGACGCTATCGAATCATGTAAAAATCAGCTTCGCCCGTATTAACAAAAATTTCGAGTAAAGGAACGTTTTGTGAGCACAAAAAACTTTTTTTTGCGCCTATGATTTACACGTAAAATTGAAATTTTGGGAGCCCCTAATAAAAAATTGGCAAAAGCATTGGTTCCAGTTTGTTACATCTGCGATGCGCCTTACTTGGGGCTACATTGTGTGCAAATTTGAAGCGAATCGGAGAACCTAAAATTTTCACTTATACAGGTAGCCAGCCCCCCCTTAACTGAATTAAACTAACTTTATATTGAATCAAGAATGAACTAATTTCAATATCACTCATCGTAACCGCCCTAATTTCTTTGCGATTAAGTACAAGTAGCTGTTTGTCACTTAAAAAAAGCGCTGCCCATCACAGATTTAGCTACTATACGGTCATGCATTGAGTCAATTAAACTACATCAAATTTCGAAAAAGCTCTGAGCACCCACCAATAGTCTGAAAGGCATCGTCTTTGTCTCGACGCACTAGCATGCCACTGTTGAAGCAGTCCGCAAATTGTACATGCCAGCGATACATTTGGTCACTGCGGAATGGACCTGAAATAAGCTGTGGTTTATGTTAACTGTGTTATTTTTCACCAATGTCTGACCAAAAAATGCCGAACCTTAAGACAAAAAGAAACACACTATTTCATTACAAAAGGAACTATCCGCTAGCATCAAGAGTCAAGCGAGTACTTGAGTACTGAGTAGTCAAAAAAATCATACCATCTGTTGTATATCAGGGTCCAGCAACTTCTGGTCAGACAGTAGTCTTTCTATTATCTATTCAGAATAGTCGCCACAGCATCACACCTATATAATTCGGTCGAATACATAAGTCCGCCTAAACACCTAACACTAAACTAAAGTCTGACCAAAAAAAGCTGGACCCTCAGATAAATAGGAACACTCAATTTCATTACGAAAAGTGAACATCAAGAGTACAACGAGTAGTCACAAAAATCACGCCGCCTATTTTGTCTCAGGGTTCAGCAAATTCTGGTCAGACTTTAGTCCTGATGCAGCTTAGAATAATCGACATTGGGGAATAACTTTATACAACAAGCAGTAGTTTTATGCAAACTTTTTTAGTATTTTTTGTTGTCAACAGTTCTTACTTACACTAAGTTGGACCCTGCCGTGTCAAAACTTTAGAGTAATTAAAACAACCCAAGTATTCCAAAAAACTAAAATTTACATATATACATAGTCTTTTGAAGGCGAAGGTGAAGTCTAAATTGAATGAAGTTTTGCATATGATGGACCAATAATTTTATATAATACTAAATATATACATTAATATAGACGTGAATATATACTAAATACTTATTATTCGTCTTTGATAAAAAATAATTCCTTCATCAAGAAATAATTTCCAACAAAATTAGAAAAACATCCAGCCCCCCTTTTCTAGCAAAAAATTCCCAATGCCAAATCTTTTTTATGTTTTGGATTGCACCTTTTGTGAAAATATTATGTTTTGGATTAAGTAACGACAACATTGCAACTATACATTCAAATTATGGCCAAGCGGGGTATCACACTTAAACTTTTGAGCCATTACGCAAATCTTATTAAAAATATTAGCAACACTGCCAGTTAAACCCGCAAGAACTTTAAAAATCAAATTTTCAGTTATCTTGCATTTGACACGTTATTTACTAATCTAGTGTCTTGAAGAAATGTAAAATTATAATTTCCTCACCCCCATTGATGGCAAATTTACACGTTAAATATGGTACCAATTTTGCTAACAGAGAAAAGTAACAAGCAGGATTTTCATGCAAACTTTTAGAGTGAATTTCTGCTTTTGCAACATACGAACTTTAACAATGTTTAGTCCTGCCGCCAACAAATTCCTGAACACATACAATTATTCCCCAACAGTTTTTAACAAACTTCTATGTGAAAGCTAGGTAAAAATTAATGTTAATGCCTGTAATTTTGAACCTCCTGCTACGTTAATACAATATCTCAATAGTCAATACAATATCTCAATTTAAGGTTTCTTTCTAAATTTTTTGATTTTCCTCATATTTGCCGCATTTTGCAGGTTTTTGGCCAATTGCAGAATATATTTTATATATTTTTATATATATCATATTTTTAGTTCTGAGTGAAAAAGAAATTTTTTAAGATATCATCATATGCATTATCATATGCAGCAACTTTCATTCATGCAAACACTCTGTAAAAAAATAACAAATTCTAGTGAAAGGTTTGGTATTATATCTACTACTTTAATCACACAAACAGACTCTAAACAACTGATTCTAATAAATTGTTGCGCATAAGCAGAAACATAACATGCACGATGGTGTCACTATTAAGTAGGGCTAAAACTATTTCTTTGATAAAATTAGAAATGTTAAGTGTCTGATTCTAACTGCTGAAGTAACTACTAGAACGAATTTTATCTTAAAATTAAACTTAAAAAATTAAAACTAAACTTATTAGGTTACTTGAAAAAATATCAAGGTCAACCATTTTTGGCTTACAAACCTTAATTTAAATAAAACCTATTTAAGCTAAAATTCAATCGAGGCCAAGAGTAGGATATTTTAAATAGAAGCTTAGATATTACCTATATTTTATTCCGTCTCGCCATGCCAAGACATCAAGATGTTTTTACTGGAAGAAAGACAGCATCTTCATCGGAACTCAATTGGGATTCGAACCACCCGTCTCTGGATTTGCAGACCATTGCTCTACCATTTGAGCTACTGGGCATGCTGAGCTTTCGTAAATCCCTTCAAGTACTCTAAGGGGCCTATCTTACTTCACACTTACTTATGCAATGCCGCTTTAGAGAGGGGGCTACTACGTTCACACTCTAAACTTGCAATTTATTAATTATTTATCTAATTTGTAATTAATTATTTCTCGTACGCCTCGTCATGTCAAGAAAGCAAGGGGGTTCTTACAAGACAGCAAGGGGGTTTTTACTGGAAGAAAGAAAGCATCTTCATCGAAATGACCCAAGGGGGATTCGAACCACCACTCATTGGATTTGCAGACCAGCACTGTACCAGTTGAGCTACTGGGCCAATGCTGAGCTTTCGTAAAACCCTTTAAATACTGCAACGGCCCTATCTTACACTTACTTATGCAATGCCGCTTTAAAGAATGAGGGGGCTAGGTTTTCACTTGCAACGTATTAATTATTCTAATTAATTTATCATTATCTGATTAGTTCTCGAACGTCGTACTTTAATTTGTTAAAAATTATAAATACAAAACGGAACGATCAAAAAATTATTAGTGGAAAAAACGTCGTCGTCCCCCTCCTCGGATGGGCACTTTTCGGCAAAAAAGAACTCATCAAAGTAAGTCAAAACATAAATCAAAACATTTCAATTTTTCTATTCAAAGTTAACAAAGCCCTATGCTTACTATATAACCCGATACTTTAACCGTATTTTGATGCAGAACAATGCACACATGCAATTACAAAACGAAAAGTAATGTAAAGTCCTGCCGCCACTGAGGTGGCGGCAGGAAAAAGCAGTATAAAGACCTGCCGCCGCTGAGGGGGCGGCAGGAAAAACCTCTTAAATCAGTCGGCTGGAATTTGCCGATTAATGCGACAGGTTTCATTACACTACGCTTTGCTGACGAGACAACACAATATAAATACAATCCGATAAATCCATTTCTGAATTAGAGCCTTTTTGAATAGAGCACTTTACTAAATAAAAACGCCCTATTGGGTCAAGACTGAGAAAAACAAAGTTAAAGGCTAAGATAATCGCATAAACGTAGTAAAATAAAATAAAATAAATCCTGAAAAAACCGACCCTGTGTTCGATTTTTTGGATCCACATAAAACCATTTATCGGAGGATGACGGCACAAAATCACGAACGGCCTTTTCCAAATCTGAAAAAAACGAAAAAACACGTCTTGAAAGATTTTTTACCGCTTTTATCATTTTCCAAATTTCGCCGTATCTAGTTAAGTAAGTACATAGGGTCCTAAACTTTTTAGCTGCACTAAAAACAAATACAAAACTTGATGCGTGATAACTAGCTTCATAAGACATATTGTAACCGTATCCCAGTCGCATGATCTGTTAAGTTCACATAACTTCAAAAATACACAAGTCCCAAAGAACTACGA
>JASANF010008201.1:0-16495 GCA_030248245.1 Trissonchulus sp. WLG1_4 | reverse complement strand
GTTTTGTTGCTGAGTGCTACCTTAAAGGGGCAGCAGCTATTTTGCGGGCTAGAGATCAGATTGGTGGCTTGGCTGACGATGGGGGTTCTATATTTTTATTAAAAAATGGGGTGGGAGGCACGTGGCAGCCGAAAAAAATTCCCCCCTATTCTTCAGTTTGACCCTCCAACAAATATATGTATATACAGTTATAGGTCCACTATTCCTCAAAATAGCACGTGATCCGACACCCCTAAACAGTTTTGTCATCGACAAGTTGAGGCTGTAAGAAGAGTGATTTAAATTAGGTATATAGTTGCTTAAGAATCAGATTTCAGACAAAAATGTGGCAGAAAAAATTGATTGCTAAATTGAAAATACTTGTGCTGTGTTATACTGGCTTGTTTCTTCGCAAAAAGTTGCCTTGGCTATATTGGTTCTATAGTTTCAGGTCCATGTCATTTGAGAATACTTGCTCAAAACCTGAATCTTCGGCGGGAATATCAAACGGAAATTTGAACCAGAAACGCCCTAATACTCAAGAAGATTCGCACGACGAGACGTCTGCGAAAAAGACTAAGCTGGACGCACAGACCTCAGCAGCGATCTCAAATTCCGGTGACAGTTTACCTACAGAAGTAAGCAATTTATTTTTGCTTTTAGCTTTAACAGGTATATAATCAGGGTTGGCGCGACAGCGCCCAACCCTAGAATAGGAGAAAAACCACTCAATGCGGATTTTTGAAATTTAAAATATGCAAACGAATGACTTTTAATTTGGTGTGTGTATCCGCCTAGTGGAAGACTATATGCCTGTAAAATTTCAAAGAGATTGGTTGATTTTAACTTGAGATATGAAAAGAAGACTTTTGCAAACTTGACACTTTCCCTCTTTTTTTATGTCAACAGCTCTATCTAACCGGACGCTTGTGAGGTCGCATGTTTATATGTTTTTCACATTTAGTTTCAAAAAAGTTACAAAGTGACGAGCCATTTTTTTCGTCCCCGTTCGGTCTCTGCTGGGAGGGGGGAAACCGTCAATTTCCCGAAAGTCCCGAAAATTTCTAGCCAACTTTTGAGAAGTCACGCTAGCCTCCATCTCTTGCATGCTGGGTAGTGTAGTGGTCCTATAGTGCATCTGCTATTTTGGAGTCGATCGTGTAACTGTAGCGCTAGGGAAGGGGCTCGGAAGGTAATTCACGTGTATTATGGGGGTAGGCAGGCAGTAGGCTACCTATGGGCAGTACAGCCCAGACCGTTATAGATGGAGGTCTGTCGTTTTGTATGCGAATATAAACCCATATACTGTACATTGCAGGGTGCCAATAGTTTTGCAGTCAAATTTTTCTGATAGCCAGAACTGGTGCACCCCCGCTGGCACCCTGGAAAACATGGTTTTTCCTGACTTTGTCAACGTATAACGTTTTAATGGCTAATCACTCGTACTGTATTGTTATTACAATATATAGGTTATATATATATATATATATATATATATGTTATTACAATATATACACAATATATAGGTGCAGGGCTGTCATTTGATATTGTTTGGTCAGCGTCGTGTATGGTGTTTGGCACCCCAAGCAAATTGGCTGAAGTCTCAGGTCTCATCAAAAAGTGACGTAGGGACGTAGGGTACTTTTGGGGTCAAATTTTTTTTCGAGTTTTTTCATAAAATCCCGCTTCTAGAGGTTATTTGGGCCCCTAAACACGAATCTGGGGTTAGTTTTTCCCTAGGGCCTCCCTGGACCATCCTATAATGGTCCCCTGCTCAGGGTACCCCCCCTAGGGGGTCCTAAGGGGTCAAATTTTCGAAATTGAGAGTTTGATGTCTCCAGTGGTAATTTGGGCCCCTGAACACGAATCCTAGGTCAATTTTTGTCTAGGACCCCTCTGAGTGCTCCTACGGCCCCCCAGAGTATATACTCCCCCCTAGGGGGTCCCAAGGGGTCAAATTTTCGAAATTGAGATTTTGATGTCGCTAGGGGTAATTTGGGCCCCCGAACACGAATCCGAGGTCCATTTTCGTCTAGGACGAGGACCCCTCTGAGTCCCCCTACGGCCCCCCAGGGTACCCCCCCCTAGGGGGTCCTAAGGGGTCAAATTTGCGAAATTGAGATTTTGATGTCCCTAGGAATAATTTGTGCCCCTGAACACGAATATGGGGTTTGTTTTAGCCTAGGACGTTTCAGGACCCCCTTATGGCCCCTTCAGGGTACCCCCCCCTAAATTGATCAAAATGGTGCAAATTTTCAAAATTTAGATTTTGATGTCGATAGGGGTATATATATTATTAGGGCGCCTGAACGCAATTCCAATGTCCATGTTTGTCTAAGAAACTCCTGTAGCCCCCGACGACCCCCTGTAGCCCCCGACGACCCTCCCGCCCACTGGTACACAGGGTACCCCCCACCCCCAAGCCCCAAGGGGTATATACAGAGGGGTCAAATTTTCAAATCACGATTATGATGAGCGATGAGGGATAATATGTACCCCTGAACACAAGTCCGAGCTTTATTTTTGGCTTGGACCGTCTTGGACTCCACTATGGCGTCTACAGGAAGGGGTCGTTTGTCAGGTATAGAGGGTTGCTGAAAAATAACGACCGATGTTCACCTGCCAGAGTCGTCGATTTTTTTCAACTTCCCTCAATTGATATCATGATTTCGTTTTAGGTATAGTTTTTGATGCTGAACACGAGAACGAACTTTTTTTACGAAAAAGTTATATAAGTACATACAAGTTGGCATGTCATTGGATTTAACTAAAGCGGAAAAACGCATTGGATTATTATAAAAATGCCCCCATTGGGCATCACTGAGGTTAGAATAGGAGGTTCTACAGCGGAAAAACGGAATCTCGCTCGTTAAAGATAATGGACAAGTTTGCTGTGAATCGGAAAAATTCATTTGTTAAAGTTGGTGGACAAGAGCGATCAGAATAGCCAGCCACATGACACATTAGCGCTTTCTGCACCCTATTCGCGCGGATTATAAAGTCAATATAATTACATCTTTTTGCTTTCTTGGATTTTAAAAGGTTTGTGTACTCTTGGTAGACCGATGCAGAAATTACTGTTGACCAATAACAGAAATTGACAATAAATCAGGGTTTATTTTTTCATTTTTTTCTTGGTGGCCAGCTGGCCACTAGACCCAAAATTTTAGTGGCCAATGCAAAAATTTAGTGGCCAGTTTGAAAGATGCGTTAAAAATTTACTGAGTTAAAATCACTGAAAATTAACTCAGAGGCCGTCCAACTTCCAGAAGCTAGGAAATTTGGAAAATTTACGAAGTTTTTTGACATTACAAACCACGAATTCACTAAAATGTCGGTTTTGCAATGGCAAAACAGCTAAAACGATACATAATAGTGTGTATTATATTAAGTAAGTAAACTGTGTATGTACTCAAGTACACATTATATACCAGTGGCGTACCTAGAAAAAAATTTCTAGGGTGATTGACTTTTCGATTTTTTGTAATGATTTAAAATGCGCTTTTTAGCAATTTTCACACTTAAATTCGCATGACAAACGCAGGATCACTCAGCCGCAAAGTTGCATGGGTCTGTGCGTCAGCCGCCAGAAAAAACATTGGCGATTTTTCAAATTTTTAAACCGAATTTGGTCAACTGGAGACGTATCAGAAATTTTTACCGACAGAATTTAAAACAAAAGATAGGAGCGTCACATCAGACAGTGTATTACACAAGTAAATGCAGCATAATGTACACTCGTGTATATACATACATATGCATCGGCTTTGATGAAGGACAATAATAAGAAATGGCAAACCACAACGTTGCAAAGTTATGGGGGCGGCAGCCCCCGGGAAATAATTTGAAGGATTTTTCCTTTTTAGGACAATTTTGGTCGACTAAAGACGTACAGTATCGGAAATTTTTTCGGCCGGGCAATAAAAACCAATGGGGCGACCCTTGTGTACAATTTCACTTGAGGAAAAATTCAGGGAGTGGGGAGGCCCACCTCTAGATCCGCCCCTGATATAGAGTATATAGTATATAAAAGTCCCCTTTCTCGCCACAAAACAGATGTTGTGTTGCTCTATGATTTACCCGTACAATTTAATTTTTAATAGAACCTTTGGCTTCCATTTTTTACATGTGCGATGCGCCCTTGCGCGTGCTCATTGCGTGTGAATTTGAGAAAATGGCATAACCCGAAATTCTCTTATTCAGGTACCCCCCCCCCACAAGTCAATGACAAAAATCAACAAATATTTACAACAAAACATTGCTATTGCTGTCTGTCAACGAAACTGAAATAACTATCGTGGTACAATGGACCACACTCAGAGGACAGTGCGTATAAGCATTAAACCTCAAGAGTCAAGATTGTGCAGCATACATTGCATGTATTGATAACCTGCATGGGGGTCTGGGGGCGAGAGCCCCCAGAAGCCGGGCGATTTTTCTGATTTTGAAACACATTCTTCATTTTAAACTTCACTTTTTGGTGGCCAGATTGGCCACCAGCCCAAAATTTTTAGTGGCCAATCCATAATTTTAGTGGCCATGGCCACCACTTTGGCCCAAAAAAAACGCTGCAATAAATAATAACTAAATACCAAATAGACGAACTTTTCAGTCCGTGCCAAGTGCGGTGCGGACACTATATACAGTATTTATTTATTTATTACGTTGTAATAATTTGACCAATCAATATATGTTTTGTATTGTAGTATCATAATATGCAATCAAGCTTATGTTAATGAGATCAAGCTACAAGTGATTGATACTCGCTCTCACGACGAAATATATACTTAAACACTAGAGAGACTAGATACGACTAGAGACGAAATATATACTTAAAAATTTGTGCTCTGTTACAATGTATCTAACGTAACGTAATATAGGTGTTTTTGGAAGCTGGCGGTTATGAATGATTCGCGCGAATAGGGTGCAGAAAGCGCTAATGTGTCATGGGGCTGGCTATTCTGATCGCTCTTGTCCACCAACTTTAACAAAATGAATTTTTCCTAATCACAGCAAACTTGTCCATTATCTTTAACGAGCAAGATTCCGTTTTTCCGCTGTAGAACCTCGTATTCTAACCTCAGTGATGCCCAATGGGGGCATTTTTATAATAATTATATATTTGCTGCACAACAGGTTTTAGCTGACCTGCTGGTCAGCTTATTTGAAATCTATTCTTAATACTTATTGAAGTTTTTGCCGCAGATTGGGCTTGTTGTAAACATCTTTCCCGAAAGTTACGTTACGAATGACATATTTCAAATTAAGATTTCACATCAAGTGCACACTAATATTCAACACGAAGCTTAGTCTACTTAAGGTGGCGCTCTGAATAACCGACTTTAGGTGACAAAATTTTTCACGTAAGTTTTCGTTAATAAACTCAAGATGAAAAGTTGTTGCAAATTAAATTAGCTCTCAATTGATGTCTATAAAGTCAAATTTTGTTGAACTTGGAATTTTAACCTATTTTTCAATGGGAAAAAATCTTTAAATCGATATACAAAAAAATTCTATATGGCTTTTGGTACTTTTTGAAACAGTTCTTTGTAGCTAATTGCTAGTTGCAACTTTTCAAAAAGTCGTTTGTGTAGGCAAACTTTTCTAAATAAATTTCCAAAATACGTTGACCAACATTGGCAAAAATACACTATTTTTCAAACTAATTTTTCGTTAGCTACTTTTTGGCTTCTGATACTTTTCTCAAGTTTTAGTATTCATAGATGGATTTTAGTACAGAAAAATTAGCTCTATTTTTTGGAAAATACGTATGTGTAGGCAAACTGCAGGTTTCTAAAATTGGGCTATAGCGCAGGGTTGGCAGTCTCGGTCTCGGGTGGTTTCGGTATTTCAGATGAGACTTGAAGTTTTCAAAATTTTCCAAAATCACAAAGATTTTTTTACAATTTAAGTTTCCAAATAGAATGCCAAGCATGAAATGGTTAAAACTGTCTGCTGCAGAAGAATGTTAGTTCACCGGCAAACTCTGGCTACCTTCAAGTTTAAACTTTGTATATCAAGCTAGATTTTATATTAAAGTTTGAGCTAAAATGGGTTGTCTGTCTGACTTAGCGATGTTGCATTTGTATGTGGAACCTCTTATGTTAAGCAGTAAAAATACTGACCATCATTTATATACCAAATAGTGCTAACTTTGTAGCTGATTTGTAATTAAAAATTTTCTGGCTTCTGCGACTTTACTAATCTCGAATTGGGTGGCAGTTTAATTGAATTTCTTAAGCCCCAACCTCTCAACACAATATGTCAAAACATTAAGTATATATCTGAAAAGACCTAAGTACAATCAAATGCTTTTTGGGCTATGGAGTGGTTGGGGCATCAAATCTTCCCCCCACATAACTGTGACAGCGTGAGAAACTTTTCTGGTCCGTGATGATGCTGCTATCACTTATCAGAACTTCCGATACTAGCACTACTGCACCAGCACGGAGGATTCTACGCTGGCACCTGAGTCAGCCTGCCAAAGTGAAAATATGTGTATGCAATGCACTATAAATGTGATATACGAAGAAGTGTGCGAAACTTTTAAAAAATAACCAAAAGTTGATAAAACAGCGGGAAACTATTCTCCGGCTGTCACTCTCCTATTCTCATGCATCCGGTCGTTCCAATGTTAAGTTTCTCGCAACTTCGCAAGTCATACACTCATACAACCTGACCTAATCGTCACTTTTTTGTATATACCTTAATAACTATTTTTTCACGTTTCAAAGTATCTCAAATTTTTAAAATTGAAACTTGAAAAAAGGTCCCCCAAGGGCTGGTCTCGGTCTCGTAGGTCTCGTTTCGGTGGTCTCGGTTGCCTGGTCTCGGTCTCGGTCTCGGTCTCGGTTGCAAACCCGAGACTTGCCAACCCTGCTATAGCGTACATTTTTTAAGATTACTGTCAGCTGCGAAAACTGATCCGCATCAAACTTTGCAGACTGTTAGAACAGATGTATATGAAGGCGCCGAACTATTTGAATAGTAATTATTATGATTTGGCTCAATATGATAGGCTTTTTAAAACGTCACTTTTAATAGAATATCGCCGGTAACGAAAATTTGACAAAAATGGCACCTCGGCAAAATGCTTGTCTTTAATTTAAGTTATAGATTGTTAAATTTAGTTGAGGCACCATTGAGCTACGTCATTTCAAAAATTAGTCAAACTTTTCAAAATTTCAATTTTGATGCAGTCATAAAATTTGCTAAAATGCTCCGAGATTCATCAAACTTTGCAAAAATGCTTGCATGGTGTCCATCTTGACTGCACTTAAGCAAAAAAGCTCGTATCAGCAAGAAACAAGTGTACGTATAACGTATGTGTAAAAATAAAAACGAATGAGCGCTATGATCGATTAATGATTCTTAATGAATGTACGACTGATTACAAGAATGTTTATTCCGGTCATGGCTTGCCTTTGTAAATAACATCAAGAACCAGCTAAGTATACTATACTTTTCCGGCAACAGAGCAGCTCATGATAATGGCTGATTAGTTCGCGCGAATAGGGTGCAGAAAGCACTGACGTGTCGCAGGGCGATTGCTATTCGGACGCAAGTCTTGTCCGTTTCATTTAAAAAGCTGCGTTTTCCTATTCTGACACAACTCTTGTCCGCTTCATTTAGCAAGCTGCGTTTTCCTCTTGTCCGGGTGTTTAACAAGTATATTAGCATTTTTCCGCTTTCCTATTCTACTAACATCGCTGCCCTTCTGTGAAGGGCATTTTTATAATAATTGTATGATTCATAGCTGTGGCGTAAACTTATTGTAAAAAACTAGAATGTTGGAAAGGCACTTTCTCACTTGTCCTAAAAGGATACCAAATGTTGACTTTCAATACATATGTAGCATACTTGTAGGCAAAAAGTGGTTATATCTTTAGAACTAAGACTTAATTGGGTAGACCGTCAGGCATACAAAATTAATAACACTCACTACGTGTCCTCGCAAAATTAATATTTCTACATTATGCAAAAGCCCGTTTGCGATTTGAAGCTGTAAACGCTAAGCTATGGCCGTCCAGAGCAACAACGAACAGCGCAATGACCCCCCTAAGTGTAGTTAGGTTGACCGGTGGGCTTGTGGACTTATTTTTTTTAGTAGAACAGCTTGGGAGAAAAATTTTTGCTTTTTTGTAATTTCTCAGATACGATCCCCTGGATTGTAGTGAGGGATATTTTTGCACGTTTTTCCGAAACTAGATATTTTTACGTTATAAACATATATTTAAATGGAGTTAAAATAAAGTAACAATTTTTTAGAATTCAAGCAAAATGCATTTTGGCCCTATCCTTGTAAAAAACTACATGTTTGGAGTAGGTTCGCACTTTAGAAGCGAACGTGGTGGTGCTACTATGATATGAGAAGAATTTCTTCCGCTGGCTCAGTTATTGGGAAGGGGGTTTAATGCAAGTAGTTATTGGCGTCTGTTTGGGAATACAAACCCTCATACTTTTACAAAGTGAGGATTTATATTTCCACCCAGTCCTTACTACAAAAGCTTGATAATAATTTTACCCATCTATATGTGTGCATGTTTACGATTACTACCAAAAGATTAGTCACTTAATTACTTATCTCATGGAATCTTTAAGTGGTGATCCAATTCCAAACCATAGTTGCACTAAATTCATATTGAAAACAAAGGCATTATTACCAAGTTGACAAATGTATTTTATATAGTTGAATTACAACTTGGCTTGAGAGTCCAGCTTGATTCGTTCATTTTTAGTTACTTGTTAATTAACTCTAACGAAGAATTTGGTTTAAAAATAATACAGAAATGGGCAGCAGTTAGACACAAACAAAGTGATGTTGTAAAAATTACCTTTGTAATCTATGTTTTTCGCTAAAAATTGTATCAGTCATCTGGTAACTAAACACAACCTTTAACCTTGTATGCCGCAAAAGTGCTAAGTAGACAATTTAAACGGACATGTTTTTGCTTTCAAATAATAGTTTAGGAAGAAAAACAGTTTTTCAGAACCAGGAATGTGGAAAATTCATGACATTACCCCTGAAGTCCAGTCTTTATCTTTGCTGAGACAGGCAGTTTTCATCAAAATAAGTTTAGAGTACAGTTAAATCTAGGGCATCACGTTGTATATTTAAGTGTTGCTCAAAGTTAGCTCTTTAGTATTTTTGCTGCTGCTCTACATACCAACTAATAAAGTAGCTGGTACTTTTCTGTTTTGGTGACTAGAAGTTTTGTGATAGCTCGATTGACTGCTGTTCGACTCTTAAATTTTTTCGCAACGCATTAACACAGTACCACGAGCAGGATGAGAAGGTATGCTTTTATGAGTATATTGAGTTACAATTTTACATGAATATTTCAATTTAAGTCTAATTGTTTGAATAAATGTGAGTAGAAATAAAAAATGATTGAATACCTTCAAAGTTGTGTATTGCTGAAATAAAAGGCAGAGTTCAATTTACTTGTAAGAGTTTTATAATTAACTTAGTAAATTTTTAGTGGTTTGTCCAGTCCGCTGCTATCAGCATTCAACTATTTCGCAAACGACATGGAGGACGCCTACGTCTGGCTAACTGGCCAGCGTAGGGAAGTCAGTACAATTTTCCTAAAGCTGCCACAAACAGCACATAGTTTGTTCTGGCAAAGCGTGCAGATAGCCAAAGGTACTGAGTTATGTTACAATGACTTCTGAATTACAATACCTACTCGCGAAAAGTGCTGTTTTTAACCAACCTTGTACATCCTTCCATTGATCTTATAAAATTAAATACAAAGAATTAAAGTAGAGTTGTTGAGAATCATTTACTTTATAAAAAAACACTAAAAAATAAAAAATATTATGGTAGATTAAATATTATTCAATGCATATATAGCAACACCAAACAAACGCTAATACAATTCTACGAAATTTAAGATGTAAAGAGTTAAACTTTAAAACAACAAATCTAAATAAAGTAGTCAGTAATACCAAGAGTACATAATAGGATGTACTACTATGTACTCTTGGTAATACGGAACACATGTCCGTTGTCAAGCGTCATTTTTTATTTAAGTTCCTGCTAATATGCTGATTTAATGCTATTGCATTATAAATTTTAAACCAGCTTTAAAATAAGCTTTATGTGTAAAATTTTAGACAAAGGGGAACTAGATGAAAATTTTGTTGTAAAAGATGATGGTACAACGAAGGAAAGAATTTCAATTCGGTTTGCTTTTGGAAGCGAAATTACTGACGATTCAGAATTAACACGTAAGACTGAACTTGTTCATAGGTGAAAAGTTTTTGGTTTAATCTTGGTTAAATTAACAGAAACGTTGTAGTTATCGTCTCACTATCTGACAAGTATAGACCTTGATATGTTATCTAAAGTTCTGAAAACTTTAAATGAGCCCAATAATACGTATCAGGCGTTTTTTACTGCCAACGCGCATCAAAACTCTTATCAAAAAAGATGCATAAAAATTCTAGCATTACCATGTATTTATCAAAATAGTTCACACACAATCTTCGTAAATTAAACTAATAAATTACGCATTTCTTTCTAGCCTATTCAACTGAAAAGTTCAAGCAAACATTGAAGGAGTACACGAGAGAAATACGATTTGGCTTTTCGAGGCTGCACTCGTTGACAATAACGGGGCCAGTTTCTTTCGTTCTGCCGAATCCTTTGCACGAATATGTGCAGTTTTCAGGTGAAAAGTTTTACGACTGACCTCATGTTAGCGTTACTGTGTTTTTACGTACTTTTGTTAATTTTTCTACTTTGGTGCAGCTCAATTCATTACTGCATGATTTAATATTAGGACATTATCAGTGCAATTTTTAACTTTAACAAAGGCCCCAAACAGTACTTATAGTTTAGATAGAAAAGTGTCAGGAGATGCGCAACAACTGACTTATTTCGGGAATGGACGATATCCATGTAGAGTAAACAGGTCGTATTCTCAGACAGGTATTTTTATTTTCAAAATTTTAATTAAAAATATACACTAAAGTGTACTATTGGTCGCAATGTGTTGTCTCTTTCATCTGATTTAATTTGTACTTTTCGATAAATAGAAAAATGTGATAAATAATTTAAAGTCTGACAAAAAATAGTTGCACCGCTTCATAAAACAAAATTGTCACGAAAAGAATAGTTTTTGACTGTAAAGAGTGCAGCAAGTAGTAGCAGTAGCTATACCACTAGAATAAGTAGGTGGCGCATGTATTTTTTGTCAGACTTCAGTTATGCTTAGCCGTCTTGACTGTTGAAACAGATTGATTTGATTAACTAATTTAACATAATTAAATTTACTAAATTAACTAATATAATTTGCCTTATACATTAGTATTTTATGTTGCAAAAACGAAATATATTTTAGTAACTAAGCGGCGACTAATGGCGAAGCGCACATGTCATTGTGAATGCTGTGAACTCATTCGGAATAGTAACGGTGCATGCTATTTTATTACCTTTAAATTTATTAGCAATTTCAATTATTAACAATTTCAAAACGTTACAATTATTTCAATTTGCAAAAATATGCCTATATTTTAGGCACTAACGTTAATATTTTCAAAAGCTCCCACACACACGTTATCAGATATAGAAATTATGCGTGAAAATGCACTCTGGACGGGTTAAAAAAATCTAGAATTAGCGTTTGTAAAAACATTTTACCAGACACCGTATTTTTTTGTTTTAAAGTTAGCAAACTTGTCAAAAATTTGGCCAGTGTTTAAAAAAACTTGATCGAAGCTATATTTAAGAGTCTAATTTATAGAAATTTCGCATGCCTTTGTAACTTGACTTTAATTTTGATTGTCGTACTAAAGCAAAAAAAATCTTTTGATCGTTTTGACCACTTCGATGAGATGAAAATATGTACGATTCTTATTTTAGATAAAAAAACCGTGGTAATTAAAAAGAAAAAATGCCATTGCCTTTGCTGTGAAAGACGTTTCGCCAGAATATATACAATTCTCAAATAAATGAACTGCAATATACCTTGATAACTATGGCATTTTATATGAAACTATACATGTGAATACTTTGTATAAAATAATGTTTAAAAATTTATTTCTCTTCAATTTCCTGGCGCAATTCTGCAAGCGGCAATTGCTTGAACAGTTCTTTCTTTGCTTTAGTTTTACTCCGACTTTGAACTAAAACAGAATAACATCGCTTATAATATAGAAAGAACTGTACCGTATGATATAAAACGGAACAGTTGTACGCTCATACCATAAAGAAACATTCAATTCTATAGCCTGGGTTTATTGTAAGTATGTAGAAGTCTAAAAACTTTATATATACGTAGTTCGATCAACGACAGCAAAAATTAACTGAATGAACTAATATAGATCTACACAGCTTATTTATAGAAATTAATTGTATTGTATATTAGGTATAAAACAGATTTTGCTAACCTGTATGTTCCTTGTTAGTATTTTTGAATTGGTAGCGCAGTGTATACAAGCCGTTTACAGACAGGAACTCCACATCAGAAATTATTCCCATGGCTTCGCATTGAAAAAATGTATCAGCAGCAGAGATTGAGGATCTTTTCTTTAACTGCAGCGCCTTCAACATGAATTACTAATGTGTTTAGTACATTACTGGAACGTAACAAAAAAACTCAAGAGAAACATAGCAATTTATTACCGAGAGACCTACCTGCCTAACGCTTATTACCGAGGAGACCTACCTGCCTAACGCTTGCAGGTACATCATCCAGCAGCATTATAGCATCAACGACTTCAAGTCCGCGAATTGCAGCATTGTGTTCTGCTGCTCGTTTTGTATGTGCTATACCTGAAAAACAAAGTGGAGTTATATCTAACATAAATTAAACATTGTATACATTATAATAATAGAAGCCTAATAAAGCATTTACCTTGTAAACGAATGAGTCCCCAGTGTAACGTAGCCACGTGATTAGTTTCCATAGTTGTATGTGTAAAGGTTGGATCCTCAGCATTAAGACCTTTGGCTACCAGCTTCAATTTCTCCAAAGGCAAGCGAGGTATATTCGGTAGTCGATTGAAAATAACATCCATCGGTTTTTAACGTAGCGAAGTAACAGTAACAAGTTAAAGTCACAACTGAAATCGCTGCGAAAATCGCCGTCTTATATACTAATTTGAGCTACCTCTTATCAATCTGGGGATGGTAACAGGATGGTACTTGCGACCTAAAAATTGCAAAACATCACGAGATTATTTGTGTTCAGCAACTAATTGTTTACTTTTACAATTCCTAGATCTTGCTAGAACCGAAAGTTAAACAAAATGGTCCGACTTTCTGGAACTATGAACCTAACTTTGTTGATTTTGTACCTTTTTGATTGACGTTTCCTAGCTTTGAAATTGAAAAATTTGTCAAAAATATTTGCTCTGGGGAAAATCACGCGATTTTCGGTCAACAAATCATGATAACAAACAGTATATAAGGAGCTCCAGTTTGGTTGAACCATCAGTAGCTGAGTCTCCGCTCTTCTCGTCTCTTCTCTTCTATCGAAGAGCTTGTCCTCCGGCGATATTATACACCAACATTATTTTATCTTGCTATACACCCATTTTTTACCTTTTGTGCTATCCACCCGTACAGCCAACCGTGGTTACTTACATCAACAATCCCAGCTTGATTTCATCTATATCATCAGGGGAGAAATTAAAGTAAGTAATGTTTTGTTTGTTCACATAAAGGTTCCGTTTTAAATTACCAAATACTTTGACTAGCATTTTGAAGGTTGATTGTCACTTTCTTTTCATCATGTATGCATTAATAATTACTGAAACCAAGTAGTTCAGTTGCCATTCAATTTAGTTTATTTGTACGATAATGCAGAAGAAAGTATTTTTCATGTATCTCGCAGTTCGACAAAGCATTTGGCATATACGATTGAGTTTTCAAAACATCAAACATAGTGTATCATTTATGAATATATCTATGCTCGTAATTCAAATTAACAGCATAAATTTTAGTGCACAGATACAAACGTTAAATATCAAGCATTGGAACGTTGTTTCTTCAATTTCTTCAACACTCACTTTGTTTTGCAGAGAATGAAAACTATCGTGTCTGTTTGGTTTGAATTTCAACTTGCGTTGCCGTTGCTTGAAAATTTTTTGACTCAACTACACAGTTTGAATCGTATGGCAGGCAACCGCAAACGGAAGCTCCCACAGTCGTGCCCCATTTGCATGGATGAAATGCTTTTCAGCGCCGCACCAGGAACTTGCAAACATGCGTTTTGTATCTCGTGCTTAGTTCAGTGGTGTAAGCAATCATTAGTCAGGAAAACTGTTTCTTGTGCTTACTGCCGACAAAGAAGCTACTGGATTTTCGTTGATATGCCAGAATGGTGCAAGTCGGCCTTTTCGCGATATGTCGGAAACTTATTGCGAAAAAAAATGTTTCACGAAATTGTTATAATTGCCTCCATCGATATTATAACTTTTCCAGAGCTATTTTCTGAGCAGTTCATGATCACTGAGTCCGCATTACCACAACTTTTTCCGAATACCTGCTACATATTCGATGCCAAAAGCAACATAGTCTGTATTGTTTTGTGCCCTGCGTGTTTTTGGCAGTGGAGCGTAACAGACAACTGCAGACCAGCTGTCATTGCGTTACCTCCATTACTGGTTGACCCAAAACCATTGGTTTCTAATGAGTTGAAACTTCCTGCTTTCAAAGAAGCCATTTGTCCTAAAGTTGACTGCGTAGTTCGATGTCCTAACCCTCTATGTCGATCGAGTAGATTCGTCTTTGTTCGTCAGTCTACCAGTTGGCGTCACATTAAGTACATTGACAATGAAAGAATGCGATGCGAACTGCAAGCTACAGTGAAGTGCTTTCAACGCAACTGTGTCCAACTAGCTCCGTTTGTGTACAAATGTATGCCAAAATACATAAATTTAGATGTTCAATTTAAGGACATTGCAATGCAAACTTATATAACTAGTCTGTAAATTGCTTTTCTTGATTTGTTCTGTTATAACAGTGAGTTCAATAAATTTGTTTGTTTAGATGTTTCACAGCTTCGTACTTAGCAACCAAAACTTTGTCTATAAAGTTGCTCCGTCAAACACGCGTGACCATCAAGGATCGTACATAACTTCAGCTGTTCAAATCAATTATGATTGCGATGATGTCAATAACTATCATTTGTTGGTTCGTGTGATCCCCAGCCAACACTGCAAAATGGTTCTTACGAGTGATGCGAAACTCGAACCGGAAGTGTTGCAAATAAGCAAAAAATTGCGATTATTTGGAGGTGTAATTACTCCATTCGACTGGGCTAGCGCTTCCCACTGGATGACCAATGACAACGAGCACACTTTTATATTTTACAAAATGAACCCAAGCGATGTTCTTTTGGGACCATATATTAAATCTAATGGACCTCTAAATGACCTTGATGTGAAGATTTATTTTGCTCAGATATATTTAGTGCTTCATGGCTTGCTGGCAAAACAGCACATTGTTTTCCACAATATTTCTCCATGGAACATTGTAATCGACTTGTCTAGAAAGCACCTTAAACTAATAAGTCTGGACTACTCAGTGGCAGTTAATACTTTCTCACATAAAGCGAATCTGCAGTTTCGAACCAATACCCCAATTTTCAAACTGCCTGAATTTGTTACCGGAAACCGTATCCCGGCTGGTGAACTGCTCACACATGCTACCGGGCAAATTGTATACTTTCTCTCCAAAGGATGTTTTTCTGCAGGAGACTGTGTTCATCTGCCTTGCTTAGCTGTCCCAATGCAACGACTTGTTACATCTATGATACGATCGAAAAAAAGAATTCCTTTCTACGCTATCAGAAAGACTTTAGCTTTCAAACAAGCTGCAAAAGCGTACCACAAGTATTTGGCATATGAGCATACCTATATAAAAAATTTTTAACAAACTTTGTTTTCAGTTTTATTTCAGTACGTATCACTTTTATATCACTATTGAACTGTAATTTTTAGGTTAACATCATATCTCAATCAAATGAATACGATGAACTCAAAAGAACTGCCATTATCTGAAGAAGAGTCTGTGACATTGCAAAATCTTTTACGAAGATATTTCAGTCATCAAAAACAACTAGTCCCATCGCTGTTTCGTGCTTGTTTCTACGAGGATCAGTTAGTGATTCGTGAATCGTATTGGAACAACGAAACTACACACATACATGGTCAAAATGTTAGCGTACCCGATGGATCTTATCTATGCAAAGGATGCATACTTGCCAAACCAAGAAAGATGCAAGTTGTACAAAAGGTGCACAACAGTTCAGCTCATTTGAAAAGTCATTTCAATTGCAAATCCTGTCAAGGAACTCATACGGCAAGCGTCATAAAACATTTACAAGGAGCCAAGTTTGTGAGATACTGTTGTACCTGCGGTTGCTTTACTCCAGAAAATCCGTATAAACATATTTCATTGCTACAGGCGCACA
This sequence comes from Trissonchulus sp. WLG1_4, assembly GCA_030248245.1. NCBI lineage: Eukaryota > Metazoa > Nematoda > Enoplea > Enoplida > Ironidae > Trissonchulus > Trissonchulus sp. WLG1_4. The sequence continues at coordinate 89 of JASANF010008201.1, read as the reverse complement.
ATGCACAGGCTATTTGTTGTGCTCACGGCGTAGCTAATTGTGACAAGAGTTCGTCTGATTGCTGTAAACTGTCTTGCATACATTTATTT
>JASANF010008200.1:0-50396 GCA_030248245.1 Trissonchulus sp. WLG1_4 | reverse complement strand
GCTTATACTACTATACTAACTCATTTTAACAATAACTAATTAAGAAACACAATAGGAGAATCATTTAATAAATATTTCACAACAAATACAAAAACATAAAAACAACACAACAAATTATTACTTTAAAGACATACAATGTACATATATAAACACAAATATGCAAAGTACGCATGTGTTCAACATATTGTAATGGTTGCGAATCGCAACTTGCGATAAAAAGACCGACCTCACCTCCAGAACGTACTACCTTGTCACAACACCGTTCAAAAGTAGTCGCAACACATAGTTGCCCACCAACAGAAACCGCAACACAAGGTTGCCCACCAAACCACAACACAAGGTGGCCCACCAAGAGTGACCACAACACAAGGTTGTGCACCCAAATTAACCGCAACTTGCACACCAGGTCGGTTTAGCATATTAAAGTTTTAGAGGTAATGTTGAAACATGATCATCAAGTACAACACGTTTAGGGTACAGATACGACAAAGAATCACGTTGTTGAGTATATTGCAAAATTTCACAATTACGAATCATAAAACCATTATTTACACCACCATGTTTACATTTATTTACAAGACAGTCCATAAACATTTCACGAGTCACTTTATTTGTCGATTTTGATAGTCCTTTTGTTGAACACTTTTCACTTTCAATAATGCCGTTGCCATTGTTTCGCCACCCGTAATAAGTCTTTGAACATAAAGCTATCATACCATCCCCTTCCCATTCCATTTTGAATAGTCCCGGCGTTCGCTGATCGTAATCCGAAATGGCTAGGTATAAATGTTTATTGTTTTCGTAGAAGTGCCGTTGCTCAGGTAATACAGCGTCGTCCAAGTTATCGTGAGCCAAAGCAAAATATAAGCTGTCAGTGTCCATTTGAATCAACTGAAAGTTTGTAGGCCCAAGGCACTTGTGCAGAAATGAATAAAAATCCAGCATTTTCAATTTAGCGTAAGTGTAGACGAAGAAAGCAATAAGGTTCGGCAAATTAAAGTTTATCCGAGATTTCGCCATTTGTACTTCGTAAATGCCGTCATCAATTTCGTCCATGTCCCGAAACCGCCGCGTATTTAGTAATTTCGAAGCCTCCATCGTAGATACAAATGCAATGTCCTGATGTTTCTCCAAGTCCATGCAGGCGCGTCCGTAATACGAATTTCCAACCAGTTTCCAAAGTTCGCCGTTCGTTTTCTGAGCAGGGTCCGTGTCCGCCATCCGTCGATAATTTGAAACTTCGTATTTTAAATGTTCGAAGGCGGGTGAATGATCAAATTGCACAGCTTGATGAATTCGCGTAATTTCCAATCCGTTTCGTAAATACCATTGTAATAGAGGTGTCCCGAATACTTTTTTCTCCGCGTAATAGCTTGAAATTAAAGCTCGTCGAGGTTTCTTCATTTGGTCCGTTGCCTCTGCATAATTTCGCATCGTAATTCCAACATCGTCAATTGAAATTTCAGCGTTTTTGAATATCGGTGGCAGTTCTTCGAATTTTTGTCGTAAATCCGTATCATTCCACGGTACTTGAATGTCACATTCCACCACGCCAAAAAATGTCCCATTTTCAATTGCGTCGACAATTTCCCCCGCGGTCCAGTTAATGTTTCGAGCTTTCGTCGCTGGTAATTTATCGTCGAGTTCATTCTTCAATTGTTGAGCATATTTCGCCTCGTACTGACACTCGTACATTGAAATATATTCCACGTCCAGTGATTTCAAGTACTCCTCGATCTGAAATAAAGAAATTAGTTTTACTGTTTATTGATTGTTTTATTTTTCCTGCTAGATGAAAAATCATTCTTAAGCAAAGAAACCTTTTTACATTAGTAGTAAACTTCATTGTGATTATGAAAACATGACGTGCATTACTAAAATTACTAAAATATTATAAACTTACATTTTTAGTATGTTCCTGTTTCATCGCTCTTTCTTCTGGGTCCATATTGTACTGACACGTGTGTCCGTGAAAGTAGCAGCCATGAAATTGCAGAATCACTGGTTTATTGAATAAAGGTTTAGCGTCGGCAATGAACCCGTCGACGGGGTATTTTGAAAGTCCATTGTAAAATGTTTTTTGTCCGCCGTTGAATCGGTGCTGTACATGAATTGCTCGCCGTTCACCGGTCAATTCGTGAATCCGATTTTCCATTTCTTGTCGTTGAAATTTTAAAAATTTCAGTTCCTTGTTGCAATGCGTATATCCGGGTGTACAATTAAATCGGGTGTTCATGTTTCGATCGACGGTTTCACGCCAAATAATTTTTTCACCAGTCCACGCGTCGTCTTCATGAGGCGGGTTGACACGTACACGTTCTCCTGAATTTCCAATAGGTTCCCACACGCTGTAAATGCCGACTGGTTGTTTTTCGCATAGTGACCACAAATACAGTCCGTTAGCGTCAAATCCCACAATTTTTTTCACCAGTTTGTTGTCTCGTATCGTTGTTTGGCCGCTCTCGTGATAACGGTGAAACACAATCGATGGTCCACCGACAATATTGTCTCGAATTAGATGCTGCCAATGCGAATTTTTTTCGTTCCATAGCGTAAAAATAGCGTCCGCTGGTTTCGTCTTGAACATATGTTTCATGGCCACTCCGGGCAAACTGATTGCTTCTTTAAACATATCAATGTCCAGATTTTTAAAATGCTGGTACATTTTCTCCGCTGCAGTCAAAAACGGTACCACGTCCAAATTATTATACCAAATCAGCATGTCGCGCATCGTCGTAAATCCTTCGGCATCCCACGTTCGTTTAGCTTGTTCGTAATCTTCATCCGAAATATCCTTTTGCTTCAACGTCGAGTAAAATGCCTCTTTTGGTGGTAGCTCCGTTTCGTTCAATTTATCAAGCGAGTCCAGCCATTCGTAACAAAATACGCCTTTGCGTTGCTCCACTTGAAACGATTTCAACCATTTTTCGTAGCTGGTTCCTGCCGCCAAGTAGTTTGTAATATCCATAAATAATAATTTGCCCGTACTCAGCGACATGTATGCGTTATTCCGTTTCACAGCGTAATACACTTTCACACCGTTTCGCACCAAATACGGCAACAAATATTTCTTTATAAGATTAAAGTCAAATTTCGCTGAATTGAAGCCAAGCACCGGTAATTGCGTAATCCATTTTGAAAGTTTTGAATGCAGAGTCAGCCACCGTTTTGTTTCCGCCACGATACCGCGTAATCGCTCAACTTCCGCCGTTGTTTCTTCTCGTCGCAAATTTTGTCTCAGCGCCGATAGTTCTGAACGAGCGTCGCGATGTCTCTGAGCTTTTTCATTTAAACTGTCCAAGATGTGACCGTAACGTTCCATTAAAAATTCATTCGCCGCGGTACTAATTTCTTCCAAATAACTAAACATTTGCTCCACAATTTCAGCTGGTTCGCCGGTTGAAATAAAACATTTAGGTTCTTCGTATCTAGGTACGTTTGACGCCACGCTGACGCTGACAGGTTCCAACGAATTCGTAAATCGTAATTTAGCCGAGCCACGATCAATTGCGTTGAACATCGCCTCGTAATCAAATGTTGCACGGTAAGGGTAAAATCGATTGTCAATTTCATAGCCTTCTTCCACCAGTTCATCATGAACTGTTTTCGAAAGTCCGAAACCTCCCCCAGGGTAACGAAACTCTGGCACGCCGCCATTACAAACTTTTTCGTGTCGTTCAAAATTGTATTTCCGATCAAATAATTTGTTGCATAAACTACATTTCCAAGATTTGCAGTAAAGTTCAATATCTTTAATCAGCGAAAAATGATGATCGTAGAGATTCAAATAAATCGTTTTGTCGTAATTATCCTCTGATCTTCGCAATAGTGTCGCGTAAGGTTCCGTAATTTGTTGTTGATGTTGCGTGGGTTGTTCTTCAGGTAATGCAGCGTCATCAATTACAGCGTCGTCAATTTCATCGTACACGTCACCATTTTCTCCTGCCGCATCGTCAATAAACGGGTTTTGTGCACGTTGCTGATCAGTAATGTCAACGTCATCCTCTTCGTCAATGTCTTCCTGCTCAAATATAAGCGGTGGTATAAAAACTGGCTCGTCATCAATAGCTTGAGCAACTAGTTCGCTAATATTTTGTCGTTCACCGTCTTTTTTCAGTTCGTAAACGTAAATGTTCGTTTTAAATAGAGTTTCCAGTTCGCCAATATCGTCCAGCGTAACACCATCGAAATTGTCCATGTCCCATTCTTTCTGAGCGCACCACTGACGATATAAATGTTTTGTCAGTTTTTCGAATCGACGCGAGTCTTTTGCCGCCGCCGCCATGCATCGAAAGAAACACAAATTGTCGTCATAATAGTTACCATCAGCATCAGTTGTCAATGACTTCACAGCAGGGTTATTCTGAATATATGATGGTAGCGTAACCGATCGTCCAATAGGGTGGCGAATTAATTTGTTCACGTAAACTGTCATATTCGTAATCCGTTCAAGTTGATATTTCGTTGAAGATCGTTGTTGCTTCGCCCATTCCAAAGGGTCTGTTTGTTCCACGTTCTCGCGAAGTTGTAAAAAATCGTTTCGGTTTCCAATAAATTGCGGTTCTTCAAACACTTTTGTGTTGTTGCTGCTGTAGTAATATGAATAGTCATTGGTTATGGTGTCCTTGAGAATAAATCCAAATGAAATGTTCCATTTAGCTTTCCATCGTTGCTGTTTGAAGACCTATAAATAAATACCATGCATATATATTTTGCATAACACAATCGAAAAATTTTATTGAAAATTACGGAATTATTAAATAAAGTTTTAATTATTGAGACAGTTCCTGTGTAACTACATATTATATTTATATATGCTTCAGCGATTTAAAATGCGAAGCAACTAACTTTTTGCAACTGTTATTTAATGTTTATAGTTAGTTTTTATCGTATATATGACTTTAAGACAAGTGTATATAACTAGTATGTTTAATAAACGTATAAATGTATTTTTATAAGCATGTAACGCATATATGTAATTAGAAAAACAAAATCTTACCCGCACAAGATTTGAGATGATTTCTTTCATATCCATTCCAGCCAATCGAAAATTAAATCTGTCCTGAATTTTTCGTGTTTTGTGGTCATGCGTTCTGATCTGATGCCAGTACTTCCCGTAAAGTGCCTCAATTGATTCACTGAGATTAAGCGTGTCTGGTATTTCTATAGGGTCTGCTGTCCCGTCGTCTGCAGATCGTCGTTTCTCGTTTGAATTTATTTGAGTTAACGCCAGTTTTCGTTTCCCAGCTTGATGAATTCGATGTTGATGAGATTTCAGATGAGCTTTTCTTTTAAATGTTTGGTCACATTGGGCACATTCATAAATAGTTTGTCGTTGATGATGTTCTCTTTCGTGTCTGTACAGACTTTGTCGCTGTTTGAATTTCTCGTAGCACTCTCCGCATCTGTACTCGTCGGTTTTTACCTAAAAATAAACAGTCAAGAATAATAATAAATTATAATACATTCAGGTTTATTCAAGTTTAAAATTAAGACAGTAACAAAAATTTTTCGCACTACTAGATACCTTAAAGCAAACAAAAAGGTTAGTTAAATGATTACTAATCCTGAATAGCGTTCAGTCTAACGTTTTCATTAATTCGTCAAGTCAGTTGAAAAATTTATCATGCTACAACTATATTTCACACTCACTCTTTTCACGGTTGTCGAAGTCGATGGCTGTTCATCGTCAGAATCTGAATACGGTACTAAAGACCGTTTAGGTGTCCCAGAATGCTTCGATTTATAATGTGCTCGCATGTTGTCCATTCTTCCAAAAGATATATTACATATCGGGCAGTTTACTTTGCTGCCGTGCGAGCTCCGTTCGTGTTTCCGCAACGTATGTCGATCCTTGAAAACTTTTCCACAAGAGCCACACGTCGCCATCTAAAAAACACGAATCCTACTTATTAATTTAAAACACAACTAATAATATCCTACTTATTAACCACAGCAAAAATAAAACACAATTATAACGGTCTACTTTTGATTATAGTAATGTACCAATTCAGTTTTTCTCTGCTTACTTTAGCAGACTTGTGAGACTGATCAGAGAGTTAGAAAGTAAGACACTGCCCATCAAGCGGTTAACAAGTCAATTGACAAACAATGTTTAAAACGAGTGTATTTATACTCTTAAAAGTAGGCGGAGCTTAGAACTAACCAATCAGGTGCCGCACTACACAAACAACCAATCAAATTACAGTATTGACAACAAGTTAGCTTATGACATTTTTAGCCACCAATTATTTTGTGCACAACATTATTTTGATATGATTACTGTCAATTCAACATAAGACTTCTAATTTCAGCATACATTCTGTTAAACAAGTTGTAATTATACACGGAGACCCTTCGCTCTCGGGGAACCAGAGGGCACTAGTTTATGAGCATCTGCTACTGCGGCTTTAATTTAAAAACAAGCCGGCAAATGCTTATAGACCAGTGTCAAATAATTTTCGGGATTTATATTATTTTAATTTTATTAAATCTTATATTTCTGTCATTTCATCGCTTGGAAGGTAAGCATAACTGCTCTGCGAAACAACCAATCATAACTTTGGTGCGTTCTTTAGTATGACCAATCACTTGCACTTGTTTTTTAACAGCAAGCCCAATCAAATAGTTCAGTTCTGAAGACACCAAACTTTTTCATTTCAAAAACGACCAATCATACGCATTTATTTTGCCGCCTATTTTAAATTATCCAATTAAATTACGGCAGTTGTGCAATTCTGAAGACACCTTCTTTCACAACCAGTCAGAGTTGGCGCGTTTTTTAAACTATCCAATCAAAACGCAAACTTTGCACAATCTGAAAACACACACACTTGTGTTTTTGGGTTATACCAATTTCAAGAAAAGGAACGTACGTAAGCATAAAAATCAGGGCCGCTCGGTACCCAATGCAGGGCCGGATAAATCCTGTACCCAATGCAGGGCCGGATAAATCCTGTACCCAAAGCAGGGCCGGCCCTCTAGGACGGGTACCCAATGCAGGGCCGGATATGGGGATTATGGCCGGATTAAGGGGATTAATCCGGATCAGGGCCGGCCCTGCAGGGCCGGTACCCAATGCAGGGCCGGATTAGGGGATTATGGCCGGATTAAGGAGATTAATCCGGATCAGGGCCGGCCCTGCAGGGCCGGTACCCAATGCAGGGCCGGATTAGGGGATTATGGCCGGATTAAGGAGATTAATCCGGATCAGGGCCGGCCCTGCAGGGCCGGTACCCGTACCCAACCGGGCACGAAAAACTCACCCTATACTACTTAAAAAGCCGTAATCTTAGGGCAGTATTGGTTTTACATTGAAAATTAAGACATGTTCCGCTAGTTCAAGGATTACCTCCTTCTGTAATCGGTAGATTAAGCTTTGTTTACCTTAAAATATATACCAGCAAATATCCAGCAGTAATGGATAGACTATTTTGTAAGTGTTTCCAAGCACAATGGCATAAAATAAACTGTTTGACGATGTTGGTTGACCCATTGAATCCCAAAACAGTGAAAATTTCTGCAGAATGAATTTTCAAAAGGCTGAATTGACAACATTTGCTATACCTTCCTCACACACTTTTCTTCTCCTCAGATCAAATTCCATGCCTGTTTTGCACAACGCTTTATGTAGTAGTGTTACGACACTATGCATTGGTCGGTAAAATTTCTATTTATTCCAACTTTCACGACCCTCTGTAGGCAGAAATAGTGACAAACTTGCATTTATAGACTATGTTATTTTGACAAACGATTTTTGTACTTTTACACACCCCACAGACAAAAAAGCGTGAAGTTCTTACACGTTGTTACATACCTTGACTGCTTTTATAGGTTCACCTTCTGCTATGGTCTGCAACTATACTTCATGCGCTCATTGAAAGTATGATCAAGTATGTTTAAAAAGCACGTTCGATTCTATGTTGAGTTATTCCTCAATTGATCTTGATGGTGATCAGGGCCCAATTGTATAAACATTTCAACGGCCGTTAAACTCAACGGCCGTTGAACTCAACGGCCGTTGAAATGAACGGCCGTTCAAATTGGTTGAATTTTATAAACGATGAAATCGTGTGATTTTGGCAGAGAAAAATGTGAATTTCAACAGTGATTTTATAAAGGAAAGTCCGTTGAGATAAACGGCCGTTGAAATAAACTGCCGTTCAACGGCCGTTGAAATTTCAACGGAAAATTTTAAAATTTTTAGAACATAACTTCGTGTAACTGCAAACAAGGAAAGAAATTTGCCCATTTTTTTGCTAATATTACTCTCCCAAACGGCTGTGTAATTTTTTTACTATAGTCTGCCCAAAAAATGTATGTATCGAACTTCATTGCTTCATAGCAACTTAGTCGTTTGAGATAACCCCCATAATGTTTATATCATTCGAAAGCATTTTTGATGGAGATTTTCATGAAATTGAAATTTTTGACAAAAGTTTGGCGTTAAAATTTTTAATTCAAATAAAATTTTTCACCACAACGTTTTTCACTGTTTTTGAGCTTCAGAAGTATAGAGGAAAGTTAACTCTCTTGAAAAATGCAAACGGCGTTGGCCAAAAGTGTTTTTGTAAAAAATTATGACAAGTCGAAAATTTGGAAAATTTTGTCACTTTGGAATTTGTCAACATACAAAATTTTGAAATTTCATAAAAAATGCTACAGGCCTCAGAACTGTACAAAAATTGGTGTGGTAAGTCAGTTTTGGATGCGCTTTCCACCTACATACTCAAAAAGGTCCTATGTCGTAAGGTTCGGCCAGGAAGAACTAGGGTTTTTTCCCCGCAAAACGCGTAGGGTTTTTTCCCGCACCACAATACAAACGGCACAGTCGAGTTATATATACAGTTGCGCAATGATACGTGTAACGCCTGTGTAAATTTTTCGTATAATGTAGGCTACATATATATACATATGTATATACATACATATATCATATATCATTATATATATATATATATATATATATATATATATATATATATATATATATATATATATATATATCACATGTGCAGCCAAGGACATCTGGCGGGGGAGATGTCGACCGGGTAGGGGGTGCGGAGCAACTTTTCCGGCCCTTTTTGGCTTCGTGTGCCACCAATTTTGCTCCTGAGCCACCAATGTTTGCGTCGTGAGCTACCTTCAGAACATTCTGGGGGGAGCGGACCTGTCTAGGGTGGAGCGAGGTCGGGTTTGGGGGAGCAATCCCTCCAATGCCCAAGTACGATATATTAATATGTTGTTCCAAGCAGGAAAAAACGAATGAGGAAAGGAACACGTTGGGGTGGGAGGCTGCCTCCACTTAATCTGGGAGCCGATTAGGGTCACCCAAGTGACGATTAGACACAAATGACTATGGAAAAAACAGCCCCACAGAGCATGGCTACAACCAACAACAAGTCGTAGACTCTGTTGTAATGCCCGTATAGCCGTTAAGCACGTATGAATTTTTTTCGGCAGGATTCCATGTCCGTTCAGCCATTAAAAACGTCAAATTACGTTTGTCCGTATATCCGTGAAAAAATAGCTTAGTTCAACAGTGTCAAAAGTGTCGGGCATACGGACAAACGGACATACGGCCTAGTAGTATGAATTGGACATTTGTACGTATGTCCGTACAGCCGTATGTCCGTATGGCCCAATGTCCGTTTGCCCTAAAAAGTATGAATTGGAAAAACGGACAAAAACGTGCTTTGCCCGTATGCCCTATGTCCGTATGTCCGTATGCCCTATTGAAGTATGAATCGACCCTTTGCCATGCATTGAAACTTCATTTTGTACCTTGTTTCCAGTATACGCGGCTAAAGAAAGGTTTTTTCCAAAATAGTGCGTCTAAAATTCCCAACTATGTCTCCCATTTTTTTAATAACTAGTCAATTTACTGAGAAAACAGCATAAAAACAAAAGCACCGAAAATTTAGAGTACTTTTTTGTGATAAAGCTCTCTAAAAATCTCCACAGATGAAAAGTTGAAAAACTTGCAAGGTGATTTTGACCGTTAAATTACTGTGCCAAAAATTCGTGCTCAAGCGTCATTTGTGGCTTGAGTTCTGTGGGCGCACACTTTACTTATGAATGACAAAAACTTCGAAAAAGCAACTAGGTACATACATACCACCTTAGCTAAAATCAGCCTTCCGTTAGTTACGCACATCGTTGGCAATTTTATTAACAACTTAAACTGGAGACTATGCTCACTAGTTGCCGCGAAGAACCGTTGCGCAACGGTGGTTTGTTTGCAACGTCTAATCTTGGTATGTTTATTAACATCATTTGATTGGTTAGAAGCTGGCGATCCACTCGGGGGTGGCGCGAGACCAGCGGGCCGTCTCCGGACCGAGCTTTTACACTTTGTTTTCATTATATTACTGCAGCGCACGCGGTTGAATTAAGCTGATCAGTGGGCCGTCTCCCGGACAAAACCCCATTTTCAAGGCGAACACAGCACACATATGACTGAAAGCTACAAAGAGACTGCAGGCAACACACAAACCTAAACTCAAACAAACAGCGAGCTAACTAAGCTCCTATTCTCAATTCTCAAACCAACATCACCTTCAACTGCAGGCAACACAAATCTAAACACGAAGCAACAGCAACAGCGAGACAACAGGCAACACAGAAACCTAAACTCAGTCAACAGAGATCCAAATAAGATCCTTTTCTCAAATCTCAAAACACCATCACCATCACCTTAAACTAACAGGCAATACAAACCTAGACTCAAAGCAACAGCGAGTCAGCTAAGAATTCATTCTCAAAGCTACTCAAAGCAACACAAACCTAGACCCAACAGCGAGCCAACAGACAGCACACAAACCTACACTCAAACCAACACCAAGCCAACTAAGACCCCATTCGAATAGGTACACAAAAAAACATCACCAACAGCATCTTAGACAGCAGGCAACACACAAACCTAGACTCAAAGCAACAGCGGACGGACTTTGACTACAGGCTACACAAACGTAGACGTAAAGCATCAGCGGACGGTCTTTGACCACAGGCTACACAAACGTAGACTTGAAGCAACAGCGGACGAACTTAGACTACAGGCAACAGTCAACACAAACCTAGACTTAAAGCAACAGCGGGCGGACTTAGATTACAGGCAACCCAAACCTAGACTTACAGCAACAGCGGACGGACTTATACTACAGCCAACTCAAACCTAGACTCAAAGCAACAGCGGACGGACTTAGATTACAGCCTAAGCAAACCTAGACTTAAACAACAGCGGACGGTCTTTGACCACAGGCGACGCAAACCTAGACTCAAAGCATCAGCGGACGGTCTTTGACCACAGGCTACACAAACGTAGACTTGAAGCAACAGCGGACGAACTTAGACTACAGGCAACACAAACCTAGACTTAAAGCAACAGCGGGCGGACTTGGACCACAGGCAACACAAATCTAGTTAGTAGTTACATAAACTCAAAGCAACAGTGGACAAACAGAAAAATTGACTATGTAGGTACAGGAAACGCAACCTTGACTCAAAGCAACAGCGTACAAATAAACACAAACTCGGATTACAGGCAACGCAAACCTAGACTCAAAGCAACAGCGGACGGACCTAGACCACAGGTAACACAAACCCGGACTCACAGCTACAACTGACGGACTTAGACTACAGGCAACACAAACCTAGCTACATAAACTCAAAGCAACAGTGGACAAACAGAAAGTTTGATTAGGTACAGGAATCGCAAACCTAGACTCAAAGCAACAGCGGACAAACACAAACTTGGACAACAGGCCTCGCAAACCTAGACTCAAAGCAACAGCGGACGGACTTAAACTACAGGCTACACAAACCTAGACTCAAAGCAACAGCGGACAAACACAAACTTGGAGTACAGGCAACGCAAACCTAGAGTGCTAGACTCATAGCAACAAACACAAAATCAGCCACTTTCTGTGTAACCCCGCTGTCAACTGAAAACCGGTGGTGCGCCTTAGTTTCAGTTTGTGGCCGATGCATGAGTCATCACATCGCAAGTCGGAAAACAGATAATGTAACCGGTTACACATACACTATCCGGTTAAGCTTGGTTTAAGGTAACCTTTTGACTATCCGTTTACAAGATGCACGTCTTGCGAGTAAAGTTTGATTTGTTTTGGAGAGATTTTCAGGCGACATGCTTGTCGCGCTGAGGATATTCTTCGAATATAAAACGCGGCACCAAAATTTTAATAAATCCACAGGTTTAACTAAACATGTCAGTCTGTTAACTGTCACCCTGGTATCAGTTTCCGAATTCTCAGCATTAAGGATTGTAACTCTTCCAGGGGCAAACATTTTTCCCAAGTGACACTTTTGCCTAGAAAAAAGTATCTGTCCCATGCTTCTTTTTGACTTCACGACTACACCAGCTCATTGCGCGCAATATTGAATTTACGTATTTGGCGCATGAAAGTTCTGTCATGCAAGCTCAAAAAGTATGTCTAAACCGTGAGTAAATGTAGGTACACCGAGTTTGTCTCCCAGCAAAGTTCTCGATGGTTCAGAAAAACTAGTGACGGAAACATCTTTTTGTTCAAGCCAATGTTTGATATTTTAACTGGCTAGAAACTAATCACATTTTAGTTAGAAATTACGTGTAAATTATGCTATCTCGAACCTTGACTGAGAAATAACGAATCATCTTACTAAACATTAAAGGTAACGTTAACTAGCTAAAATGATTCGGATTTGCACTAGAGTAAAACTTTTTGCGCCGAACAGTTCTTCCTTTTCCAAATTGCAAATATTGTCAATCAGTACAATACAGAAGGAATAAGAAACATGTTACTTTCATATAGCTAAAACTATGCAAAGACCAGTTTTACCTAGACAAATAGGTACATGTCGACAGGGGGCACCGTCACCCGTTAAATCTAAAATCGCAAACCGTGAAGAAACGATTGCCCTAATGCCCTTCTATGAAGTAGAGGACATAATTTGTCACTTCAGATGTGCTGTTTGTTATGCAATCTGCGAAACATTGATGTAACAGGTTTTATTTTTTGCATGTCATAATAGTGGCTGCTGTTCGCAAAGTTTTCTTGAATTCAATAGATATCAGAGCTGTCTGTTCTTACATATACGTACGTATATACGCAAACGATCTGACACACACGCCCACAAAAACAGTGTAATTTGCTGAACTACCAGCCATTTTACACTGAAAGAGTTTGATCTGCATGTTATCATAGCAGACATTCGCAATATAGTATATACGCGGCGGCTGAGGCCGCCGCGTAAAAACCGGTTGCACAGTCCGCGGTTACTATTTCTTAACGTGTAACGCGTAATGCTGTAACCTGTCCACGCTGTAACCGCTAAGTAAACGCGGATAGTGACAGCTCGCGTGATGTAACACCTTAGAGTTCAACGGGGTCCCCCTGGAATTCCTACAGTGATATGGATACTTGATTAATATTTCATTCAATTTTACACTAGACTACCGTATACCTTACAAAGAGGCCGAACTCAGGAACAATTATGGTTTGAAATGGAAAAAGATATGAGTTCTAATACCTTGATTTATATCGAACTTTCTTGGGTAGCCCGAGGGTCAGCAAGTTTCTATAATAAGTGTTTCTCTACTTTATAGGTCGGTCGGAATTTGGGGAATTAGGGAATAGTTTAGGGATTTAGTTTAGTTAGTCAGCTAGAGTCTTAAAGTTGGGGGGCCAAGCTTAGTTTTTCAGTCACTTTTTCTAATTGATTTTTAGTTAATAGGAAACCCTTTGTTTAATAACTTTTAATGCCCTTAAAAAAAGTTGTTTTTCTTTGTTTCATTTGATTTGATTACGAAATTTCTTCTACATTTGGCTGAGCGTTTGCTAAGGTGTTGGGGTTATTAATTGGCTGTTTAAACTGTCTTGTTGTTATGGTTATATGTGTTTTTAACAGGTTTTAACCTATTTGATTCAGATTCAGCAATAAAGAACGGGGTCCACGCGTTTCAGCGTACACGCTAAGTTTAGCGTGTACACAGTGCACACACACGCGGTTGCACGGATGTACATGGTCCACTCCGCGTAAACGTGGTCCGTGCCAAGCCGTATGATTCCCCTATCCCTTGCTATCATCTTGCTATCATGAACATTTCTGGGGAGGAACCCTGCCCCTTTTATGGGCAACTTGTTAAAACAGTTTTGTGTACCGAGTGTTGTGTTGTGTTTAGTTACTAGCTGCAGCTGTTTATAAAGTCGTATTTGTAGGCAAACCTTTCAGAAAAGTTTCCTTAATACGTTGAGCAACATTGACACAAAATTTTATTTTTCAGCTATTTTTCAACTTAATTTTCTGTTAGATACATTATGGCTTCTGAAACTTTTCTCAACGGATTCTTGTACTAACAAGCTCGTCTGCTGAGTAAGAAATGTACCTCCTGATTGAGTACTGATTATGACCTTGGAGTGTATATATTCCGCAGGAAATATTGAACGCGGCCATAACCGCGAATTAGAGCAACGTTTTGGCGAAGAGTGAAACATTGAGAAGATTCTCATATTCGGACGAAAGGCACTTGCTTCTATTCAGTTCTATGTGTCTGCAGTGGCCAGTGCGTATGTAATGCACTGAAGCCTCAGAACTGTAAACCTACTAATAAAATTCAGTAAACTAAATTTCATTAAATATAGTTAATTACATATAGTTTATTAAAGATATTACGCTAGCTGCAGACTGGGCAGTTTAACTAGTAGTCACCGATCTTGTTCAAGATAAACTGTAGTAGCAACAGATAATAAAAACATATAGGTATGTGCCCAGGCAGGGTCGTCGGTTGAATGTTGTAAAATTCCTACGTAGAATTCTATTTAATTTTAGTTTATGTGAAGCTCTCTTTGTTTTTTTTGTGTTTTTAATCCATTTGTTTTTTTGTGTTTTTAATAGAGACTGCTTAGTGCTTGCAGAGTTGCTTCATAGTATTTTTACCTTTCACTAGACTCTGCATTACATCTACTTCTTCTCAACGGCCGGCTTAGCTCAGTTGGTAAAGCGTCCGACTCTTAATCGGAAGGTTGGTGGTTCGAGCCCACTCCGGCAGTCACTTTTTGAAAATTCCATACCGCTCTTCTGCACTGCTGGCAGTCAAGCACTACAGAATACGGTAGCTGATCGACCTACCTGCTTTTCCTGTGTTAATTAACACTGGAAATTTGACCTACCCAAAATTACATAGGAAATCGAGAATCTGAATATAGTATATACGCGGCCCCTAGGGGCCGCGTAAAAAATTAGCTCTATTTATACGCATGTGCAGGCAAACTTCAGGTTTCTGAAATTGGGTTAATAGGGTTCATTTTTTAAAGATGTCATTTTAAAAGATGTTCATTTTAAACTGTCTCCTGCGAAAACCGATCCGCTTGAAACTTTGCACACTATTAGAACATATGTAGATAGAGGCACCGAACTTCTTGAATTGTAGTTATTATAATTTGCCTCAATACTAGAGGCCTTTCAAAACGTTACTTACGATAAAAATTATTATAACTAAACATAATATATAGAATATGCTGCAGTATAAGAAAAAAGTGAATCCTGAGCTGCAAGTGGAAATGAAGCCGATGCCGCACATTCCGGGTCGCAAGGGTCGCAGCCGGGGCACTGAGAAACGCATGCGACGCGAACTCATGCGAATGCGACAGCAGGAATTCTTGCAGATGAAGTCTTGCTACATATGAAGCGGAAATGAGTATGTTATTGGCCCGTCGCGAAAAGTTGCCATTGTTTCCCACAGGGTGGTCCGGGCCGCGTGTTTCCATAGTGCACAACAATAGGGCACTATGAAAAGTGCACAGCGATTTGGCACTGCCCTGATAAAGTGCACAACAAGTTGGCACCACGAAAAGTGCACAGCGTTTAGGCACTATAGAGAAAAGTGCACAACACTGGAGCACTATTCCGTTCGCACATGAGTTTTGATTGTATTCGCGACAAAATTCATAGCTAGTTGTTTAACTATGACTGCTGTTATTATTATTACGATTCAATGAACTATTGTTAGTCGAAATTGCTAATTTATTATCAAATATTCCGCCTAGAGGAATTTATATATGAAATGACTTCGTAGCGGCAAGTGTACACGATTAACACCGATTTACACCATTAACACGATATGAAACTGACTTGAGTTATGGCGTGCTTCGATTTTTTCTTCCTTCTAGAGAAGGAACCTTTGTTATCGGTTTTTGCTTCGATAACAGCAAGAGTACATAATAGTGTCTAACTCCATTTAGAAGAATGAAGAATCTTCTAAATGGAGTGAGACACTATTATGTACTCTTGATAACAGGAATATGCTGATCATACATCAGCCTAGCCTATAATTTGTGTGTAATTCTAACCCCCCGACTTCATCTGTCTTTTTTACCGGGTGGGGGGTGCAAATTTAACGTCAGCTAAAATAGAACGTAAAAAGCTGCTGAAACAAATCGCTAAGTGGCAATTTAAACATCTGAATATAAACAAAAGACAGCTAGTGCTTGTAGTATAGGTTTCTGTTTTTCCGTTGTTGCTTGCAGTTTACAATTTCAGTGAGATCGTTGCATGAAATTTTAAGTTGTAGGCGGTGGATTTGTGTGTGCATTTTGCTTACAATTTTGATTTCACCGACGTTACCTTTCCTTTCCTAATTTCCTTTACCGGATTAAACGGACTGGACTTATTTTAGTCCGAGGTTTTGGAATGACAAACCGGGTCAAACAGACTAAACGAGTTAAAATAAGTCAGCGGCTTAATTTTAGTCTGACCCCATTCCAAAACTAGCACTGGACTAAACGGATTTAACATGCACGCTAATATTAGCGTGCATAGTTAAGTCCGTTTAGTCCGATTAAAAAGCAGCGCGCTAAAAGTCAAGTCCGTTTAATCCGGAGGTTTTGGAATAGCATTTTTCAGGATAATTTTTAAACCGTTTACTCCGATTATAATTAACCCTTTAATCCGGTAAAGGAATAGGCCCTTAGATAATAAAATGGGCTGCCTAATTTCCGCCTGTTACAGTTTCGGTGAACATCTCCAGGAAGGAACCCTGCCCATTTTAGGGGCAACTTGTTTAGTCAGATTACTCTTGGTCAAAACAGACAGTTATGTTCGCCAATGTTATGTGTGCATGTCAAGTTCGTTAACGTTTACATAACTATGGATATTATGTGCTTTAAGTCTGTATAAACAAACTAAACAAATAAATTGATAAATGTGACGAAATTAGCGAATGCAAATAGGTTTTCAAAACGTCATTTTTCCGACTTTGCGACTTCACTGCAAATTGTATGCTGGACCAATTTTGCTGAAACTTGACGAAATTATTTGCCTTAACATATACGTTGAAAATATGGAAAGAACTGTTTCAAACATTTTACTGAAAAAGCTTTTCAGCCACGCAAAGTCGACTGCTTTCGCGACACTACCCCCTTACTTAAGTAATACAATATGGTGCTTTACTTGATAAAGGAATGGGTCCTTTTACTAAATTTGAGATTGTTTTTTACGGTGTTTTAGGTTAGGTATTTGAAAATCGGCAATTTACAATTTTCTTCAAATAACTATTATACGTTGCTACATAATATCAAAACAAAGAAATATGTTGCTGGTTTGATATATTGATATATATAGTACTTAGCTAATATGCTAATACGTACATGTCGTATTTTACATGCGTACATTTTACGCAATGGTGCCTCACCGCTGTGCACTTTTCTCTATAGTGCCTAAACGCTGTGCACTTTTCGTGGTGCCAACTTGTTGTGCATTTTATCAGGGCAGTGCCAAATCGCTGTGCACTTTTCATAGTGCCCTATTGTTGTGCACTATGGAAACACGCGTCCGGGCCCGGCCTAGGCCCGCGTGGCCGACTGGACTTTGGCTACGACGATCGCCATGTGCTGGCCAAACACGGGGAAATCTATCCGACCGAGAAGGAGCTAACGGCCGTCCAGCGAGCGGTCACGCTCACCGAGAAGGCACTCAAGTCCATTTCCGACGAGATGACTGCTAAACAAGCACCTGCAACCACGCTCTGCTACCATTAATTGTGGCGAACATATTACAAAGTTGTACAGATAGAAACTTTCATTGTATAAAGCGAACCACTTCTAGTCAGAACTGTATCGAAAACTCCTTGAATGTTTTTTATCTTTTTAGTTAGTCAAAAGTTTAGGCTTTATAGAATTGCTTATTCTGAACACAAAACGTTACTTACGATAAAAATTATTATAACTAAACATTTGCAGCCATTAACTAAATTTCGACAAAAATGAGGCACCGCTGAGCTACGCCATTTCAAAAATTAGTCAAATTTTGCAAAATTTCAATTTTGATGCCGTCATAATGTATACAAAAGTTTTCCCAGACTTATAAAACTTTGCAAAAAATACTTGCCTGGTGTCTCTGTTGGTTGCGCTTATGCAAACAACTTTGTATCAGCAAGGAAATAAAAATTTTAGCAATTTGACTTATTGGAAGTTACTCATAGCGCCTTGAGAAAATTTTGCAGATTAGTAGCCACGTAGCCACGTTACACAATAGCAGAAAATCGGCTTTCGTTTCGGTTAGTTTCGTTTTCATTTTCGTTTTCGTTTTCTTTTCAATTTCGTTTAGTTTCAAATAAAACAAGTTGCCCCTAAAAGGGACCGTGTTCCTCCCCAGAAATGCTCATAGTATTTAAAAATAGAATAGCATTCACTCTTACAGTGCATTGTCGCTTAATTGTTGAGAATTTTGCTTAATGCTTAGAAACCTAGGTTTGTGCAGCATCGAGCATTGTTCGTAAACTGTGACGTGTACAAATAACAAGTGTATAATATGCTCCAGAATGACAAAACGCACTGTGTTACACTCGATACATTCCGAAATGCAAGTCCAAAAGACTCACAAGGCACAAGATCAAACTTAGAACACTGGAAACGGCGGAAAGTCCAAATTGTAAATACAACTGGAGTAACGACCAGCGCCTACCAATATTAGAAGTGCTCACAATTGAATGCTCTTTGTTCTTCAAGGTTCAAGAAATTACAACTTGACTTTGACAGAGACGTTGTTCGGGCTCTAAATCCGGATGCCCATGAAATTCATATCCATGATGTCTATTGACTTACTGAACCACGTGCTAAAAAGCTTATCCGTTCCAAGTTTATCTTACTATGTTTTATCATACTTAAACAAAAAAAAGCATCGTGTTCTTTCAATTGTTGGGGCTAAGTTTACTATCATACAACTTCAGTTGTCCGTACTTTTCCGCACACCCAGCCCACACCGTGTATGTATACTGTACAGTGTCTAGACGCTTTTGCCTTATTGTATGTTCATTGTTCAGGGCTCACGCCTTAAGGCTGTCGCGTGTCACGGATGCGGTACTGTTTGTTTACGGCATCCACGAGCAACAATAAACCGTAACAGCAGCACATGCGCCCTAAAATTTGCCGCATGAGCATTGGTACCCACCCAGCCACCTATAACAACCCTTTCGCGAGTTGCTCCGTAGGTATAACCACAGCCTAACTCCAGCCAGCCTCTAACGAGCACAATGCGGGTGTGCGACGCGTTTCAACGTAAACCGATTAGTGTTAATGACGAATCCAGACTGAACAGCAGATAGGAAAATTCTAATTTGCATATTATGACTTCCTGTCTGTTCTTCTCCAATCAAAATTGATCCAATTTGAAAGACAGGCCCATGTCTGGATGCTGATTAGGCAAATTACACATCTAATTTTCATATCAACTTTCATTGGACGCCGACATTATCAGATGTCGATTTGCGTTTCAAAAATGCCTGCAATGGGGGGGGGTTGATAAATACGAAATGAAAACGAAGTTGAATATAATTTGTTCAGTATATTTTTGTGTTCAAACATTTTATTATTTTGCTTTTTATTTTCAGGTGTTTACTTTAATCTACGGCCATACTTCAGCAAAGTTATCCGGTAGAAATTTATTTTAGGTGGAATCGGCACCCCCTCAAACGGTAAAAAAACAGACAGTGTTTGGGGGCTAGAAACACACGTAAATTATAGGCTGGAAAGCTGCGTAATTTATATATCCTTGTTATCGGAGCTAAAACCGATAACAAATGTTCCTACTCTAGTAGGAACAATGAAGGTGTAGCTGTTTTTGAAAACGAGCTAATTTTTGTGATTTTCAATTTTTTTTCACACCAATTTTAATCAGCAGCTGCAAATGAGAAAAGCTAGAAGTCGCAAAACTAATCTTCAAGTCCATTTTTGTCTGAAAACTAGCTTTTGGCAAGAACCAAGTTTAGCGCTGTTTTATGTTTTTGCAGTTATTGTTGTAGGCGCTGATATGACTACTTTTAGTGCTGAGAGACGCATTTACAAAACTGTTCGTGAAAATGTTAGTGAAAGTACTTTTTAGCTGCCATATAATAAAGTCCCTTATCTGATTATTACGTACAGAAAGTTTTTTGTTAGCGCAAGTGACAATGAGAATTCCTAGCTTGTGTAATTACAAAAAAAGACCAATGACTGAGCTCACGTTTCTGCGCACACTTTATTTTTTAATACATTTTTTGTTCAGAATGTAGAAATTAATTTCAGGAGATGAGCAGCAATAAAACTGATTAATTAGCGTCTTACTAGATCGATAGTCCTATTATCAATTCTCACATCTACTTATTAGCCTATGTTTAATTGGTCACATGGGCTTTGTTATTACTTTAAGTAACAATAAGAATTCCCAGTATACAATTTATGAGACATAAGTATAGGTAAGAAGAACTGAGCTTAAGATTCTTCTCACACTTTTCAATACAGTCTTTTGTTGGTATTCTAGAAGCTGATTTTTCGAAATGAGCCGCAATGAAACCAATTTTTGCCCGATTTTTAGCGGATGTCACAATGATCCGACATTTACGTTAGTTATAATCGGTAACGATATAATCGGTTTTTTCCTAAATTTTCTGGTTTCAATCGCAATTTTGCGATACCATGCTTTGCGATCCTCCAAAGAATATGTGCTAGTTTTATTTCTGGCAATGGCGGATTGTTTGAACGGTTTTGGCTCAACGATAGGCCATATTTGGAGGGCGTACAATATTTTCACGGAGACCTCGTGTCACTGCACAACTCTTGTAAAATGCTTACTTCTGCCGAATCATATAATCTGGAGATGGTGCGATTTCGCGCAAACAGGAATGCTGCTAGCGATTTCCTGCGACCGAATCTTCGCGATTTTTACACCAACAATCTACTTTCATTGGAAAAAGGAATACGCCATCAAACTTAGTGTGTCTGTATATTTCATTGCGACAATATGCATTGGGGGTGGTTTACTGTACCCGATAAAAAACGCCTACAAAGTTATCTCATATGCTTGCTTACCAATTCACATTTTTGGGTATCCGTACGTCCAGTTTACTAAATACGCGTCTAGTTCGATTTCTGCTCTTAGTGTTGTGCTTTATGTTTTGGTTTTGATCAAATACAAAGTTTCGGTACGATCCAAGATCACAACAGAAAATGCCACTGCGAATTTGCACAAAAAACGGCAACGTAAACTTACGATAACATTAGGCATAAGTTGTTTGTGTACTCTATTGTTAAGTGTTTTGCCTCGAATGTTTGGGCTATATCTAAAAGTATCCAAACAGAATTTGAAATTATTTGGTGAATCGCCCGGTTATATTTTGATACAAGTAGAAAAATGGAACGCCAATGCCAATTTCATCATTTATGCCGTTCGACACGCCGAAATGAGAAATGCTATGAGAAGATTGTTTGGGTCAAAAAAATCAAGCGATGGTTTTTCTAGCAATCCACCACTGTGATTTTATTATATGTGGGGTTGCATTAGCCGGGGACTTTGTGATCAGTACTCTGCACTGATAATGTGTAAGAAATTTGACTGTTCTCGTGCTTGTAATTTTTTCTAGTGGTAAGATGAAATTTTGCAAATTTTGTTACAGTAAGTCCACATTAAACAAGTTACCCCTAAAAAGGGCAGGGTTCCTCCCCAGAGATGTTCATAATATCATGAATCTCATAAGGCATGAGTACCTACATAATGGAGAGTATGGTGACTCTTCCGTATTTTAGCTGAATGGACCTGGCTGTACAGTGCACCGGTGCAGATGTCGAAAGTCGTAATCGAGTTTGAGACACTACAGAGTTTCAATTGCCAGCAGTTCGAAAGGATGGGGATAGAACTCGTCTCCGCTCCCTCATTAGCGCCCGATTTATTGAAACATACCCAATGTTCGCAGTTGAAAATGTTTGTCGTTGAAAATCTTGTTTGATCGAAACATTTTCAACACGAACATAACACTAAATTATACTATATAGGACAAAATTTAATTATCGCAGTCAAAATTTTTAGCGGCACGCAATTTCAACGACGAGCATTTTCCTACAATAAATTGGGCCTACAATAGAAAGCAAGACAAGTTATACTCAGCTTTGAGTCTAGGCTTGCGTTGCCTGTAGTCCAAGTCTGTTTGCTATTGGTTTGAGAACTTGGAGTTAGTATAGCTCCCAGTTCGTTTGAGTCTATGTTTGTGTTGCTTTGAGTCTAGGATTCTGCTGTCTGTAATCTAAGTCTGTTTGCTGTTGGGTGGAGAATGGGGTGTTAGTATGGCTCCCTGTTGGTTTAAGTCTATGTTTGTGTTGATTTGAGTTAAGGTTTTTAGATTTCACAATGGCGTCATAAACCGTCATTTTAGTCTGACGTTGTAATCTTTCCATAATTTTTTCAAGCTGGCAAAAACCTGCTTATTCGCACTTTGATCTCGTGCAAAGGGTTACCAGAACTGCTGATTTCGCTTCCAAGGTAAACAAAGGCGTCGACAGCATACATGGGCAAGACCCGGGATTCACCCGGGATTGTCCCGGGTGGACCGCGCGACCGCGCAGCGGTCGCAATTGGACCGCGCAGCCCGAGCGGAGCGAGGGCTGCTCTGAGTAACTATAAGAACCGCGCGCATAACGGACGTGAGAGTTGACTGCGCGGTCTAACTGTAGATTGATTGGCCAGTCCAACTCGCAATCCTACTGACTGCGTGCGCAGTCTAATTCTGGATTGATTGCGCAGTCCAAATAATCTGCTCAGTCTAACTATTAGTTGACTGCGAAATCCTAATGACTGCGCAGTCTAATTCTAGATTGATTGCGCAGTCAAACTAGAGATAAACTGCGCAGTTAGTAAGATTGTGCAGCCAAGTAAAAGTCGGCCTGCGCAGTGCAAATAGTCCGCGCAGGGGGAGTCAAACTAGAGTTAGACTTGACTTGGCACTGCACAGTCAAGACACAGTCTAACTCTAGACTGATTGCGCGGTCCCCACTTTGGTTTTTAATGAACGGCCAAAAAAATTTCCTATACGTCTCCAATTGACCAAATTTGCCTACAAAATCAAAATATTCTAAAATTTTATCTGGGGACTGCCGCCCCCAGACTCCTGCAGCTTTAGAGACTATTCCTAGTTATCACGCTGTGTTCATGTGTAATATATACACTGTCTGATGTGACGTTGCCATTTACTGTTATAATTTTCTGGTCGGAGAAATGTTTTGATACGTCTCCAGTTATCCAAATTCGGCCTAAAAATTGAAAAATCTCCATTTTTTTCTTGGGCAGCTGCCCCCAGACCCCTGCGGCCTGTGACTCAAGTGATCTTGAGTTTGCAATGCGAATTAAAGTGTTTAAATTTCTAAAAAGTGCATTTTAACCCAACACAAAAACTCAGAAAGTCATTCCCCCTGAAACTTTTTTCTGGGTGGGCCACTGGATAGTGAATTTATTTAGATTATGACCAAAAACTACATTTTGCAATGGACCCTTTCGCCTGGGGTGAAGGGACCGCGCAAGAAATTGTTCGTTTTCCCGGGTTCATGTTAACCACCTTGCCCATGTATGGTCGACAGCGGTCAGCTGTTCTCCATACGCAGTTACTTGGCATGGGGGGCCGAACAGGCCATTACTTTGGTTTTCTGTGTGTTTAGTCTAAGTCCAACTTTAAATGCCTGGTCGCACACAGCCGTTATCATCCGTTGCAACTCTATTTCTGTTTCAGCGAGGAGTATTACATTATATGCGTAGTCCAAGTCCGTTACTGACAATTCATCGCTTGAGCAGCGTACGCCTGCCATATTTTTCAGGCGGCGCAGAGAGTCCAGTCTATTACACAGTTAAAAAGTGGCGAGAAGCGACTGGTTACCGCAGGCCAGTTGTGATTCTGAAAGTTTTTGAGTGCTGGCCATACGCGCGGACGCAGGACACTGAGTTGTTGTACAGCATAGCTAAGATCCGAACTATTTTGTTCGGGACTCCGTCCATTTTCAGTGTATCGCACGGGCTATTACGGTCTGTCGAGTCGAAGGCGGACTTAAAATCCAAAAAAGCTACGAAAGTTAGCTGTTTGTATTCGTTCCTCATCTCGAGTACTTGGTGTAGGCAAAAAATTTGGTCGCCAAAACCCCTGCCGTAGCAAAAACTGGTTTGGTTTTGTCGCAGAATATCGTCATAGGTTTTTGTTAGCCGGTTTAGCACGATGGACTCCAGAACTAACTTTAAGAGCGCTGCACAGTAGGAAAATTACTCCGTAGTTTTTGCAGTTGGAATTATCACCATTTTGTAAATTGGCACAATAATGGCTTGTTGCCAGTCCGTGGGGATCATTTCTTTGCTCCAAATGCGCCTTATGATAGTCAACATAGCTAGCCATGCTGGGTCTCCACATAGTCTCCACATAGCTAGCAGCAGTTCTCGTGCTATTTTGTCTATTCTGCAGCCTTGTTTGGTTTAAGCCGTTTGAGAGCTGTGTTGATTTCATCTTCTGTTGGCGGGGTGATGTGGATGTCGAGACTGCCATAGAAAATTGTGTCACATGGCTGTAGTACAGTCCTGGCCTCAAATAGTGTACTTCGTGGGTGCGTGTGCGAGTGGTGCGTGCGAGTATCCAGTGACTCTAATTATCTAATGCATTTCGAGTGGACTCAATCCAACTAAGAAGAAGGATAAAGTTTCTACTTTTCTTCATTAGTTGATATGATAAATGGCAGCTGTCTCGCAGCTACTATGAAAGAATAAATACTAGGTGTAAGCAGAGGCAGTTTCAGTTTTGGTGTTTTGTTTTAGAAGTAAAAACATGCTCAATCTACGGCAAAACCTTCAGTAAGTATTAAGCTACACTTTCAAGTAAGCTGACCAGTGGGTCAGCTAAAACCTGTTGTGCAGCAATTATTTTACTTCAAATTGGGTAATATAAAAAATTGACGTAGTTTTTTTTCAGCAAACTGTGTGTGCAAAATATTGAAGGTGTTTTTATCCTACAACAAATTGTGTAAAAAAAATAGAAGTCTCTCAAACGAAAAAATGATGCGTCATAGCACCATTATAATTCAAATGTCATGATGAGCTGCTTCTTTTGATAAAATAGTCTATTAAATCAATTTCTAGTCTGCAGGTATAATTCAAAGGAAAAAATAAAACAGTATCAATAAACCAAAGCGACCAAATTTGGGAAAAGCATCTCGTTCATAGGCTAAGGCCAACATGATATGCTTTCAATGACTACTGAAAAGTGAAATCCTGAAGATACATATTTATTTCTAGTTTAAGGGAAAATAAATAGAAAGCAAAAGACAATACTTATTAAAAACTGCAAATTTGGCATAAGTTCAAAAAAGTTGCCGAAGCCCGGGATCGAACCAGGAACCTTTAGATCTTCAACCTAACGCACTCCCAACTGTGCTATTTTGGCTCGCTAATAATCGTTAAAGTCAACATGACAACTGGTGCTCTGGGATTACAAGCATAAGATATCGTTAACAGCCATATTAAGATTTTGGTTCATCGATAATCATTTCGTTGATCAATGTATATTTTCAGAATTTATGTTAAAATAAGTTTAGTGATAAATATGTTTGCTGAGTTATTATTACTGAAAGCTTGAGTCTGCTTGGTCTGATGCACTGTTCCACTAAAATCATTGAGATTAACTTGTAAGAACCGGTTGGTTCAGACGGCAGCGCTATGGATTAATAATCTGAGGACAGATGATTCGATTTTGTCCCTTACTTAATTTTTTTGAAGCTGAAAATCTCATCAAAGTAGCGGTGCACTGCAGATAGCTGTGTTCCACTGAGCTACCAGCCTTTCAGCGTAATATAACACTGTAATTCTAGGTGACCCACGTACATACTCATTTGAGCTGAAGTAAAGCATGCATACAGACAAATTTCTTGCACAGTTTAGCGTTATAAAGCCAAAATCAAAATTAAATACCTGTTGTGCTGTGGCAAACAGGAACAATTTTACAGCTTATATAATAGAAATGGCAGTCAAGCACACAAAAAATCCTTGTTATACTGTGCATACTTATGGAAAATCAACAATTGATAGCTGAATTCTAATTGTTTATTCTAAAATATTGGCGCCTTTTGATCGATAATTTACGGGATAACATTAAAAATGTGTCCAACGTAACGTCTGCACTGGTCAACAGTCATGTATACCCGCCAAAAGTCGTTGATGGAGCTAATTAATTACATCTGTCGCATGCATTTTTCACTGTTAGATTAAGCGAAGTATATAGTAAATTTTAGCAAAATTTGTTACTGATTGCCAGAACTATTTACATGAATTTTAACTAATTAGTTTAATCCAATTATGGAAATAATACGCACTGAAAAGTTGTAACAGTTATTTTGTGTCCAACTTATGTTATGTCCTACGTTACCAAACAAAATCATAAATTAAAAAAATCTTATGTCAGTTGTTTACACTGCCCTTAAAGTGCCGTTAGCAGGTAGCTTATGTGTATAATAATAATGTAAGAAGCATCAAAGTTTCAAAAGTAGTTTAAATCCTTAGCGAAACGTAAGCGTCCGAGCTTTTGAGGCTAGCAGTAAGATCAACTAAGGTCTAAGGTCATACTAGTAACAAATTGGTGCAGCTGTCAGTAATTCTTATTATCTTGGCTAAAAGGTCACTCGAAGAAATTAAGCTCACACGAAGAGCTTTGAATTACACTTCGAGTGAGAATGCGAGTGAAGTTAGAGTGAGAGGACACTATTTGAGGCCAGGACTGTAGCTCCAGTGGGGGAGGTCAGTTGAGCATTTCTTGAAATACGTACTGAAGTTATATCTGTTTTGAAATAGGTATGCAGTCTGAGATGCAATGCACGCGCAATATGCCTGAGATGCACGCTTACACCAGTGCAGTAACTAAGCTATAATGAAAATGAACCCTGTGAATTTAGCAGCGTGCACTTAGTTGTTGACTTGACGTTAATTATTGCACTGTTTTTGTTCCTTCTAGAGAAGGAACCTTTGTTATCGGTTTTTGCTCCGATAACAGAACTACGTAAATATTTGCGCAGCCTAGCCTATGATTTGTGTGTAATCCTAGCACCCCAGACACCTGCTCTATTTTTCCCACATGGGGGGTACCGATCTAACTTAAAGTTAGCTAGAACTTCAAGAACTCCGGAATCGCATCCCACTCTGTCCATCTTAAACCTAAAAATAAACAAAAGTAAGCAAAAGACTTGAACACTAAAAAATTCACTAAATAAATTTATTCTGACACTTTCTTCATCTCGTATTTGTGTGCCCCCCCTGTTCCTGATTTTTCGAAACAGCAAAACGACACAGGATGCTGCCGATGGCCAATGAGATTCGATATGCAAATTAGAAACATTTTTTTACCAGTCATCTTGCAGGCATGGGCGGGCCTTTTATATTTGGCGGATATTTGATTGGTTGATGAGCAGACAGGAACCACTAATATGCAAATTAGTATTTGTCTGCTCGGTTAGTTCAGTGACCAGTCACAGTAACTGATATGTGCGCAGTGCGCTACGGCACAGCCGATCGATTCTCCGTTTTGGCTGCGAAACGGCAGGGCCTGGATAGTGGATGCGTGGCCGTGGAAAAGCGATTTGAGGAATACAGGAACAGGAGAGCAGGCCACCCACTACCCACACGACTATTCCAAATGCCCTTTTTAGGGCAGCTGATTAAAGGGGCAACGGAAAGCCTGGTGTAGCAGTGGCCGTAAATCTTGACAAAATCCTAGCCTTTAGGTCAAAGGTTTGCATAACAGTATAGGTATTCTAGCCGAATATCGGTATTGGTTTGCAACAGCAACATTACGTGTACGGTATTGGCTTTGCGCCAGAGTATTGGAAGAAACAGGATACTGGCTGTGCTTGTGTTAGGTCATGCAAATTGCTAACGGCAACACTTGGCTATGTGCTCACTTACTTGTAACTGAATTTTCTTTGTGAATGAACGCTGTCCCTTCCCTAGTAGGATACTGTCTTTTGGGCTGTTTAAATATATCACACTAACCACACCACAGTAGACTTCTAAAGACACAGCAGACTTAACAGTTAACACGTTTTAAGATTTTGTTTTATTCGAACATCATCAACAAGGAACAGTAACTTAAACGTAAACGAATGCATAAAGGCAGTCTTAGCTCAGTCTTGCTAAACTCCATTCTAACCTATGTAAAAGGTGTAGAATTTTTCGTTACGATGTTCTAAATTGTTGAAATAGAACACCTAGACTGGTTTTAACGTTAGACTGCCTTTATGCATTCCACCTAAAGTATCTTACTTAGAGTAGGTAACGTAAAAACTTGGTAATTTGGTATATATAGCAATATAGCAGCATATGGTTTGATCAGCTTTGCTATCTCAGAACAGGCAAAATTTGTTCTGCCAAAGTTGATGAATTTTCGTTAGCCTTCTGTTGGTGTCAACATTTTTCACACACTTTCACAAAGCAGAAACTGTAGGCTTTTGTTTTGACGGAAAATAAGAAAAAGCATAACTACCTTACCTACGAGAAGTTATACCAATAACAGAGCTGCACGGGACTACGGGAGCAATTGGCAAGGGGGGTGGTGCCCAACCCCTGACCGAGAGGGTGGTGGTCCTAGCGTTGGGCGTTGGCTGATTTCCTGATGGGTGCCTGCTGTCTGTGGGGGAGGGTGGATGAGGTGTACATAGTGGTTGTGACCGGACAGAATTTTCGGCCGGCCGGTTAAAATCAGCCGGCCGGCCGGACAAAAACAACGGCCAGTCGGCCACATCCACATGCAACTGATGGACCAAATTAGACTGCCATAACAGCGTGACAGGCAAGTTAAACCGAAATGACACTCTGGAGTCTGGATTTGGATGAATTCATTAATTTTAATAAATTTTTGTTATTTAAGTACTAACTGAAGTTAATTAAGTGTCATATGTAAATGTGAACGAGAAAACGCGCTAACTTGATGATCATCAGACTGAGTACAATACAGCGCAAGGCTTTGTTGTTGTGGGCGCAAAGTTTACATAGGAATGACAAAAACCTCGAAAACGCAACTACCACCTTTGATGAAACCAGCCCGCCGTTAGGTTTATTTTCTACTTACATCTTTGATAGTTTTATTAACAAATTAAACTGGAGACTATGCTCTCTAGTTGCCGTAAAGAACTGTAACGCCACGGCGGTTTGTTTGCAACATCTAATCTGTATGTATAACATCATTTGATTGGTTGGAAGCTAGAACTCCACCCCGGGCTGTGTCGAGACCACCGGGACGCCTCCGGACTTAACTTTTACACCTTGTCTTCATTATATTACTGCAGCGCACTTGCATCAACCGAAGAGATTTACATATTAATACCTAACTTAAGTGGTAATTGCGTTTTTAGCGACGTCCAGCTTGGCTTTGAAGTAACGAAGGTAACTAACGATTCTGTACATTAATACACCGCGGACGGACTACGGTACAGACAGAGTACAGGCAGAGGCAACACAAACATTGAAACATAGACTCCAAGCAACACAAACATAGACTCAAAGCAACACAAACCTAGACTAAACACAACAGCTAGACAACAGGCATGAGGCAACAGCCAACAACTCAAGCCTGGACTCAAAGCAACAGCGCGGCATCTAAGACAACATTCTTAAAGCTTTACTCAAAGCGACACAAACCTAGACATAAACAAATCATAGCAACAACGAGACAACAGACAACACACAAACCTGCATAGGTAGATTCACACCAACAGCGAAAAAACTAAGATCTAATTCTCAAATCTCAAACCAACCGCACCTTTAACAGAACTACAGGCCCGGCCCGGAAGCGCGCTAGTCGGCCCGGCCCGGGCCCGGCCCGGAAAATTTGCTAGTGGCAGAACTCTAGTCTCAGACTACAGGCAACAGAAACCTAGACTCATAAAACAATAGCGGACGGACTTAGGATGGACTTAGACTACAGTCAAGACATAACCTAGACTTATAAACTATAGTGGACGGACGCGGACCTACCTACTCACCTAGTCTCAATCTCAGACTACAGGCAAACTATACAAACACAAACTACACAAAAGACTCAAAAGATCAGCGGACAGACTTAGTCTCAGACTACAGACAGGCAGAGGTAACACAAACCGAGACATAAACAACAGCGGACGCACCCATTCTCAGACTACAGGCAATACAAACCTTGACTCATAAACAGCGTACGGACTTAGTCTCAGACTCTCAGACTAGACTTAAACGAACAGCAAACAGACTTAGAGACTACAGGCAACACAAACTAGTCTTTAATCAAAAGCACCACAAACTTAGAGTCAAACTAACAGCGAGCCATACTGACACAGAGTCAAACCAACAGCGAGCCATCATACCTCTACTAGTACTGACACCTCATTCTTAAACCAACAGCAAACAGACTACAAACAGGCAACACAAACCTAGAAAGCAACAGCGGACAAACACAAACCCTGCCACTGCCTGTCTCTATTTGTCGGCCCCTAATTGTTTCTATCAATCTAAAATTGTCAACGGCGAATATTTTCAACGGCGACCATTAGTTTTGCTTCGATAAATTGGGCATTGGTGAGGAAGCGGAGACGAGCTCTACGCACCCCATCCTTTCGAACTACTGGCAATTAGCAATCTGTTGTGTCTCGATTTCGGACTTGCAAATCGACCGGTGCACTGTTCAGTCAGGCCAGTTCAGCCAGAATACGTAAGACTCATCATGCTCTCCAGTATATAGGTAGGCACTCAATACGCAAGAGTGTCATGATATCATGATCATCTCTGGGGAGGAACCCTGCCCCTTTTAGGGGCAACTTGTTTTTATTTATTTAAGGTAGTAACTTGTGGGTGGGGGGGGGACATCTAGTGCACCGTGCACGCTTACACGCGACATCTACCCAATTCGGTAGTTTTACGTTGAGGCCCAAACCCTATAACCTCCGCCTGGTCGCCGCCTCTGGGCCTACAACAAACCGAGGGGTCCATAATCGGTTTTCAGTCCGACGACTCCTGGATAACTGCCACCCAAAGGACGGCCCACTTAGCTGACAGGGGGTAACTGACGGTTACATAAACTGACATGTAATGTATAACATTGGATGTCTTTTCTATTTAGTGTGTACTTTAAATGATTGTACACATTTAACGCAACACATAAATAAATGTATTTTCAATTTGAGAATTTACTTCTGAGTTTAATACAATAATACGATTTAATACGATGCCATTGAAATGCGTGCTTGTATCCAGTATCCATTGCAAATAAGACTTTTGGCATTTATATTTGAAGAAAACAATAACATAAAATGCTGGTATCTATGTATTTTCTGAATCTTGTCAGAACAATGTTTGGGAAGTGTGTTTTA
This sequence comes from Trissonchulus sp. WLG1_4, assembly GCA_030248245.1. NCBI lineage: Eukaryota > Metazoa > Nematoda > Enoplea > Enoplida > Ironidae > Trissonchulus > Trissonchulus sp. WLG1_4. The sequence continues at coordinate 18,747 of JASANF010008200.1, read as the reverse complement.
TGTATAAATATTTGAAATTATAAAGTTTAAATAATTTAAACAACTTACAAGTAGTGTAACAGGGCTATTGTCTGAAATCTGTTTTTTATCTAACATTGTTCACTGCCTCATGTCGGCTCATACAGAGCCTATCTAAGTGAAATTTAAGGTGCTGTTTTCAACAAAAGAAAACTTAATATGGACTCACTCATAATCAAGATAGAAGTCCATTATTTCAGAAAAAATACACAGGGAAATAAAACTTAGATATGAACTCACTCATAATCAAGATAGAAGTCCATTATTTCAGAAAAAATACACAGGGAAATAAAACTTAGATATGAACTCACTCATAATCAAGATAGAAGGCCATTATTTCAGAAAAAATACAATGCACTGTTATGACAAGTTTTAGCACAATAGGACAATCGTAAGACAAAGTTGCTGGCTTAAAAAAATTATGCTGAGCAGCTTTGCTGATTCAACCGATTTAACTTTCAGTGCTCAGAAACCGACGTCGAAAGTTCAAAAGTAGCAATTTTTAAAAATCTGCACATTAAGATCAAAGACAAAAATAATATTCAATTAGAGCAGCGGAAGGGCTACATTTCAATATATAAATAGAGATTTTTAAGAATATATGGCGAGTTTTTGCTTCAGAAAAATTCTTACACACGCGCAGAGCTGAGACAGTCATGTGACATTATCACGTGATCCAAACTTTTGCCCTAGGGTTCTTTCTTGCCATACTATTTAGTATTTACTTGTGTAGCAATATTTTACTTTATTAATTTTTTTACTGTGTTTTGAGGCAACTCCCGATTCCCGGACCGACCCTTTAACACCGCAAGTGAGCACTCTTAGGCCAGTATTTTTAGACAGTTTATATGTACGATGAACTCTTATATCCGGTTATTAACTGTATTTAAGTATCCTTAATAGTTAACTGTAAATGACAATTCACAGTTTGTGTAGTGCTGAAATTTGTGGGCAGAACTGAACAACTCAACTCACAATAATTCAGCTCAAATTTTAACTTTCAGTAGTTTTTTTTCTTGGCATTTCCAGAAGTTCATTTCTCGAGATGAGCCGCAACGAAACTAATTTTTGTCCAACGTTCGTTGGCTGTCACAGTGACTCGATCTTTGCACTGATTACAATTGGTAACGACATTGTCAGTTTTTTCCTAAATTTCCTAGTCTCCATTGCAATTTTGCAATACGATGCTTTGCGATCCTCTAAGGAGTATGTTTTAGTTTTATTTCTGGCAATTGCGGATTGTTTGAACGGCTTTGGTTCAGCGATCGGTCATCGGTCCTGGCTAAAGAGTGTCTCGTGTAAAATTTGGTTACCTGAACACTATTAAAAAGATGAAAGTTTCCTCATAGATACCTAGATTTGTCTTCTCAGCGGACCATTTATCTAAATAAAACTGTCGCTAGGTATTATTAAGATAAAAGCTTCCTGGGGGACAATTTTTTCTGGGGGGGGGGGGCAGTTTTATTTATAATACCACACGGATGGTCAATCAGGAAAGCCCCCCTATCCTGGTTGACGGGCAAAGAGCAACTGCTACCGGTTCTAGCCCTTTTTTAAAAATTTGCAAAATCAAACAAAAGCCCCATCAAACTCCTCCAAACCTCAAGTCTGAAGTTTGAAGGAAGTTTCCAATTTTTGTGGTTACTACCAAAAACTAGCATAGGGTTTGCTAAACCTGCCATACCTGCCCTTAGCGTAGGAGTTGAACTTAGCTTTTTATATCATCTTGTAGTACGGGTAACAGGCTATACAGTGGTGTATTGATCATGTTGATCGAACTTATGACGGCTAAAAAATTGTCCATGCCCGTAAAATGTGTCAACATTGAAAAATTAGCATAGGGTCTACTAAACCAGCTATAGTTAACCAACAGGTAACTGTACAGCTTAGTATTTGATATCAACTTGTAGTCCTTATAATAGGCTATAAGACGACGTATTGATCTTCTTGATCGCACCTATAACCGCTGAGAAATCTTCCATGCCCGTAAAATGTGCGGTGTCATCACTATATGCTACCGTAAGACAGCTAACTAAAAACTAACAGCTAACAGCTAACTAAAACTTTTAGTTATTTTTATTCTGTGAAACAAACTGCAGTTTAATTTATTAGTTATAAATAAACAAGTAATAGGCACGAGTAAGACTTCTGTTCTGTTATGCCAGCATAGATTTTGTTACAATTAGTTTTCTGTCCATAGAATCCTTGATGTATATGTCGCGAGATTTGCTTGTTTTCCATCTCCCATGGACGCTTATATTTTCTCTGCTTACGCCTTTACTTGCAGCATAAGTGGCTCCACCAGATCTGCATGAGTGAAGTCCAAAACTGGCTAATGGAATGTTGACTTTTTGAGCCCAATATCGCGCTTGTTGTCGCATGGTTGAGTAGCTAACGTGGTCGTGTGAAGTCATATTGGAGCAGTTTGACCCGCTAGGTTTGTAACTGGAAAATTTGGGAAACGGAAAAAGAGAGAAACTAGCGGGATGTTTTTTTAGCAGTTTCAAATCAGGGTTGGCGCGATAGCGCCAAACCCTAGAATAGGACCCACACACCATATTGCGAGATTTTAAAATGAATTTTTTTAATAACTGAAAATTTATGCAAGCAAATCTGTTTTAATTTGGTATGTGTACTTGCCTGGGAGACGGCTACATGCCGGCCAAATTTCAGGCAAATCGGTTGGGTATTACTCGAGATATGAAAAATCGTCTCCCGCAAACTCGGATTTTTCCGTCTTTTTTTTCCCGGTCGCAAATCTCAAGAAATACACATTGGCGGGGCACTTTTTTGTGCTATTTATATTCAATCTGGTTGGGAATAGAGGCATTAGCAAAATGGTGTTCTAGGCTTTTGCCGTTTGGCTCTGCTGGGAGGGGGGAAACCCATTTTTGGGCCTCGAAAAATGGCAAAGTCCGGTAAAAATATGTGCCAGCTTTTGAGACGTCACGCAAACAGCCCAAATCTGATCTTTTGCATGCATGGTAGTGTAGTGGGGTTGTAGTGCATCTGCTATTTTGGAGTCGATCGTGCCACTGTAGCGCTGGGGAGGGGGCTCGGAAGGTACTGTACGTGTATTAGGGGGGTAGGCTACCTACGGGCAGTGCAGCCAACACGGTTATAAATGGAGGCCTGTCGTCTTGTATTCGAATATAAACCCATATACTGTGCATTGCAGCGTGCTATTAGTTTTGTTGTCAGATTTACGTAGTAGCCAGAACTGGTGCACCCCCCTGTGATACCGTTGAAAACATGATTTTTCATGATTTTCTCAATGTATAACGCTTTAATGGGTAACTGCTCGTTCTATATTTCTATTGCAACGTAATATATATGTGCAGGGGTGTCATTTGATACATTTTGGTCTGCGTTGTATGCTCTGTTCCACTTTGGCAACCCTGGCAAAGTGCCAACATGGTCAATTTGACCAAATTTTTGAATTTTTTCAGTTTTGTCAAAAAACTGCGAAAAGGGGTAATTTGAGGTGCTGAACGCGAATATAACGTTATTTTGACAAAATAATTAGTATTTTGTTCCAAAATAGTGCTCAGTGGTCAAGTACGGTTGAGTGTACTATACATAGGAAATATGTAGGCAGTACAGCTAAAACGGTTACAGATGAAGGCCTGTCGTCTTGTATTCGAATATTAGCCCATATACTGTGCATTGCAGCGTGTTATTTGTTTTGTTGCCGCATTTACGTTCTAGCCAGAACTGGTGTACCACCCTGTGATACCGTTGAAAAGATGATTTTTCATGATTTCATCAATGTATAACGCTTTAAGGGATAACGGCTTGTTCTGTTTTTCTATTGCAACTTAATATACAAGCCAGGCGTGTCAGTTGATACTGTTTGGTACGCGTCGTAAGAACTGTTCCACCTTGGCAATCCTGGCAAAGTCCCAGAATGTCAAACTGACCAAAATTTTGAATTTTCTTAGTTTTGTTGAAAAACTGTAAAAAAAGGTTAATTTGAGGTGCTGAACGTGAATATAACGTTGTTGTGAGGAAAAAGAATTGTTTTCTTCTAAAAAAGAAGCAGTGTAGCCAAAACAGTTATAGATAGACTCCTGTCGTCTTTTATTCGAATATAAACCCACTCCTGTCTTGTAGTCGAATATAAACCCATATATTTACTGTGCATAGCAGCATGCTATTTGTTTTGTTGCCAGATTTACGTAATAACCAGAACTTGTGCAATCCCCCCCCCCCCCCAGTGATACCGGTGAAAACATTTTCATGATTTGAAATTGAAGCTGAATCTCTCAAGCGGAAAAATGGATAGGATTATTATAAAAATGCCCTTCACAGAAGGGCAGCAATGTTAGTAGAATAGGAAAGCGGAGAAATGCTAATATGCTTGTTAAACACCCGGGACAAGTTTTGCCGCCGAATAGGAAAACGCAGCTTGCTAAATGAAGCGGACAAGAGTTGTGTCAGAATAGGAAAACGCAGCTTTTTAAATGAAACGGACAAGACTTGCGTCAGAATAGCAATCGCCCTGCGACACGTCAGTGCTTTCTGCACCCTATTCGCGCGAATAACTAGGAAAAGCATTCTTGACGCTTACTATCTGAGAATAGACTTGCCTGATGGCATTCTGCACGCGCGTTGTTCTTTTAATTACTGACTAACTTAATTACCCTTCTAGAATTCAACCCATTGCATTGAGTGGTGTGACTAGAATAGTAACTATAAATTAAACTTAATTTAGACAGCTGTCACATACACAGAAGCATTCAGTTAATTCGTATTTATGCAATTACATTTGAAAAATTTAATGTTTTAAAAATTTTTAAATTTAAAATTTATCTAACTACATAAAATTAATAATTAAAAAATTTTCATAAAATTGATAATTAAAAACTAAAAATTGTAAAGTTTTCAGTAGTACTTGCATAAAATTTATAATTTTAAACAGTTTAAAAAATATTAATGGTACAAATTTGTAACTTGAAATAATTTTGATAGCATAATAGCCATACATGGGCGTGGGGGGGGGGTTTGGGACCCCCTCAGAAGGCATCTTCACCCCCCAGAAGACAGGTGTTTCAACCCCCCCAGAATGCTTTGAAGGTGGCTCACGAAGCGAAAATATGGGCGGAAAAGCTAGTTGCTCCGCACCCCCCCCGGTGGCTCACCCACCCCAGATCTGCCCACGTATGATAATAGCCCTAATTGACAGCGTCAGCTGTCCAGCTAACCCGGCTCCTGCACCCTACCCAATTCTAGTTACACTACAACGCTCTACATCGATTATTGATTTTTACGCGGCGGTCTCAGCCGCCGCGAATATACTATAGTGCAAACGTCTCGTATAAATACCACGTAGATCCAACTTTTCTTGTGTAAACTTGCTGCTAGGTCACTAAAAGACACAGTTTGTGTGGGCGTGTGTGTCAGATCAAGTACGTACGTGCGTAGCTAGCGTTCAACAAGCAAATGCTCTCATTGCAGTTCTCATTGCACTAAGTTGGCTGAACTAAACCTGTTACGAAAAAGTTCCGTAGATTGTATATTAGCGCATCGGAGAAATGATACAATGCGCTGTACCAGGCCATTGCCAATATTGCGGTTGGCTGCGACTATGTAACGGCGTGGCTATGGATGTCACTGGTGGTCATTATGGCTCATCAGATGTTTTTGAAAAGAATGACCTGCCTGTTTTCTTAATTTAAAAAATTTACTGATTATTCAGATTTCAGACTCATGTTGTTCACCTGTTGTGATCGGCCGAACAGGTGCTGTACGAGGTTGACATTTCCACGATGAGAAATAGTCTCATTATATCCAAAATTTGCACCAACAACGCTCGCATATTAAAAATGCAATTTGGCAATGTTTATTTCATCACTTTTATTGCTTCTTTTTAGTGCAGAGATCACGTGAGGCATTGGCTTTGCATTGCCTTGCTGACGCAGTAAGTTCCACGTGGCAGCAAGCCAGGCCCAGAGCTAAAGTTTCTCCATCATGTTCACAAAAAGTTCGAGTTTCACTCTTTAAATTGTACATCTGCGCATTGCCGAATTGTTGGAAAATTACGCACACACAGTAGGGCTCTTTTATTTGTCACTGTAAAGTTACGGGAAAGAACTCTGACAGTTTTCCAAATTGACTTCGTTCTAACTTTCGCTTCCTTGAGTGTAGACCCCAGGCTTGTCCGACGAGTACGGTCGGTTTTTCCCTCGCTCTCCCCCGAACGCCAAATTCTACAGGATGGGTATGTTTCACGTGTAAAACGTAGGGAACGGTTGTTGAGGCGCTTGGCGCATTTTATATTTTGTGAGTTCTTCCCCCCCCCATCATGTTTCATTTCTAAATTTCTGCCCACTGTTCTGTTTTTGATATTTCGTCTGCTAAATTTCATGCTGTTGTGCCGTAAGGTTAGCCTAGAGTAGTCTAGTTAGTTAGTTGCCGGCCGTAGTCGGGCCGTGTAGGCTTTGTGGTTTCACCATCCGCCTGTGGTGAAACGGCCCTGTCAATTGAGTGATTTTCAGGCGACTGATCCGTAAAACCTAGCTCGAAGCTAGGCGTTATTCGCTGAACTGGGGCACTTAGGCGACGGTCAAAACCTTTGCTAGCGCTCTGCGCATTTTTCTTTACGTCCATTAGTCCCTCGGTTCAGGGTTTAACACACCAATTGCACATGAAACGGTTTACTGTTTAGTTACCTAGATGGAAATGACAAAGATGGTTATGTTTAACTAGAACAAAGACAATTCGCTTACTCATATGTAGATATTATGGCTATGCATCAAGTTTTCATTGTCAACATTTCATTTTCATTGTTGAGATAGCAGGCAAGTCTTAGTAGCTGATTTTGGTACTGAATTTTCAGCACAAATTGTATCCAAGTTTGCTGACAATAAATTGGTTAAGAAATTAAGAAACTGAGAGAGCAGGTAACCCACTCTGCGAGACTATATGTAAGCTTAAAATTAACTAACGACATAAAAGTTGTCCTGAGTAAATGTTTTGGGCAATTAATGATTTTCAACGTTATTAGCTTGAAATATAAATTAAGACTGATTCTTACATGCTTGATTGAAAATGTTGGCTTTGAAAAAAAGTGGGCTCCGCGTTTTATATTCGAAGAATATCCTCAGCACTGCAAGAAAGTCTAAACGAAATCTATCTACAGTTAGTTTAACTTTACTCGCAAAACGTGCTTGTTATGGATATACGCAGACAAAAATCAGCAGGCAACTCCCAGGCTGAAAAGACACACAAAACATACAGGCTATACAGCCTGCTCAGCAGCGTTTAAAAATTGTGAGGAACAAAACTTGTGCGTCGACGCGTTCTGTGTACTCCACAATCTGGCCAAAACGGGTAACGAACGCGTGTAAGCGAAATCGAAATAGCACTTTTTTTGCTATAGCGCTTTTTTTATGCGCTATATGCGCTATATGCGCTATAAGCGCTATGGAATTTGCTATATGCGCTATTTGCGCTATAGCGCTTTTTGGGGGTGCTATATGCGCTATTTGCGCTATATGCGCTATCGGAGGTGCTATATGCGCTATTTGCGCTATAGCGCTTTTTGGGGGTGCTATATGCGCTATTTGCGCTATATGCGCTATCGAGGGTGCTATATGCGCTATTTGCGCTATAGCGCTTTTTGGGGGTGCTATATGCGCTATTTGCGCTATATGCGCTATCGGAGGTGCTATATGCGCTATTTGCGCTATAGCGCTTTTTGAGCTAAAAACGGACTACGGCTTCGAAACTTTAACCACATTATCTTTAGGAAAATATCCCCACCCGTTTTTTTCCTTTTCTAAAAATAGTCTGTAGAGTCGGTGTTATGGGCTTTTGAAAATTTTAGAGAAAAGTCAAATTACGTAATTTTTGCACGAAAATGTCATTTTCTCAAGGTAGAAACGACTTATCAACTATATCAAAAAAACGGGTGGGGATATTATGTCAGTGCATAACTGCAAAAAGTTTAGTAGTTGTTGGCTGATCTTGAGTTTCATAACTGTGGCGCAAAAATTAGTCAAAAAAACCGCTGATGGGGTGTATTCAAATGATAGCAGCAGTAAAATTGCATAAGATAATCTGCTTTTAAATATAGTTTTTTTAAAGCTAGAAGGTGTAAAAAAATGTAAAAAAGACCGCTCTAGTTTTTGTTGAGGTTAAGGTGGTAGTTTCGTATGTGCAGTTTTTGTCGCGATTCGCTCTAATCAACAGCTAACTTTATGAAATTTTGCACACATATGAGATACTTTTAGGCAAACATATGGGCAAATTATAGGTTCTTTATAATCAGTTACACCATAGTTATAGCAAAAAAAGTAGTGTTTTTGGCATTTTTTGGCTATTTTTACAATATTTCGTAATTTTTAAATAACTTTTTCTCAAAAACAGTATTGATTTTCACTAAATTAAAAAAAAGGAATCTAGATATTTTACTTAAGATCAGTTTGGAACGTTAAAACGAAAATTTAATTGCAACTGTTTTCAGGAAATTGACACTTTCTGAATTTAACTCCTATTTTCACTTTAAAATGATGTGATGTAAAATTTAAGCTATGCATATCTTCAAAACTAGGCACCAAACTAGATAAAGTTGTACTATAGTGTTGTGTCAAAACTCATGTTACCAACTGCTATATAACCAGGTTTATAAGTACTGAAGTGTATCACCCCCATTTTTGAGAAAAAACGCTCGAAAATACGTGACAAGACGTCACGTTTTATATTCGTTTTACCTAGCTTCCGTGTTGTCGTTTGAATGTATTAGCGGTCATATTGGAAGACAATAGGTTATTTTAGACTATGGTGGTGGAATTTATTGCCATGGTTGCCATGGCAACGCATACGAGTTCATTTACTAAAAGATGCGTCATGTACTCGAAAGTGTCAATTTGCTGATTATGTGTGCAGTCTATATTCACAATATTTAACCAAAATGAAGAAAACTAAAATATCTAGATTCCTTTTTTTGCAATTAATGATAGGCATTGTACTTTTTGTTTTCTGAAGCCATAAAGTTTTACAAAATTCAAAAAAGTTCTGTTTTGAATATTAGATTTAAAGTACTGAAGCAATTTGAAAACTTATCCAAATGAAACTATGCATGTATTGAGACACCTACCAGCGAATTTAGACTAAATCGGAATTAAACTTCATCAAGTCATATTCTTTACATAATCAAACATAGCGCAAAAACATGAAAAAAAGCAAAATTTGAGATTTTTCACAGCGTCTTTTGGATAAACTGTCAAAATTGTCAACAAAACAAATACATGAGCTTACGGTACCATTTTTGGTCATTAAACTGCAAAAAACCGCTAATAAATAGCTTCTAAGACAACCGAGTAACAGCTCATCAAAAAAAGCTGCACATACGAAACTACCACCTTAAGGGGGTAATTGCGTTTTTAGGTGTTTTTTTGAGACACCATAGCTCAGCGTTTACAAATTCAAATCGCAAGCGGTCTTTTGCATTAGGTAGAACAATATCTTTACTAAATGTATGCCATGCCTTGAAATTTAACCTGTGATATTCTTTCCGGTATAAGCCACTAAAGAAAGATCCTTTCCAAAATATTACAATTTTTTTCAAAAAGTTTGCGCCACAGCTCTGAATCATACGATTACCTGTTGGGGCTGAAAGTTGGTAAGGTTTTTGACATGTTTAAAATCCCCAGGCATGTCCCCCACTTTTTTAATAACTAGTCAATTTACTGAGAAAATAGCTGAAAAGCAAACGCACCGAAAATTTAAGATATTTTCTTGTAATTAAAACCCTCTAAAAATGTCCACAGGTGAAATTTCGAAAAAGTGAGAGACATGCCTGGGGATTTTGGCCTCTACAGTACTGTCTCAAAAATTCATGCTCAGGCGTCACTTATAACTTGAGTACTGGTGGCGCAAAGTTTACATAGATATCACAAAAACCTCGAAAACGCAACTACCACCTTAAGTGCAGTTATGGTAGTTTAAAAAAACACCTAAAAACGCAATTACCCCCTTAAGTGCAATCAAGAAAAACACCAGGCAAGCATTTTTGCAAAATTTGATGAGTCTCGGAACATTTTAACAAATTTTATGACTGCATTGAAATTGAAATTTTGAAAAATTTGACTAATTTTTGAAATGACGTAGCTCAATGGTGCCTCAACTAAATTTAACAATCTATAGCTTAAATTAAAGACGATTATCTTTCCGAGGTGCCATTTGTGTAGAATTGTCGTTATCGGTGATGAATTTTTAGTTATTTCAATTTCTATCACAAGTGACGTTTTAAAAAGCCTGTCATATTGAACCAAATCATAATGATTACAATTCAAGCAGTTCGGCACCTCCGCATACATCTGTTCTAATAGTGTGCAAAGTTTCATTCGAATCGGCTTTTTCAGCGGACAGTAATTTTAAAAAAATGTACGCTATAGCCCAAATTCAGAAACCTGAAGTTTGCCTATACATACGTATTTTCCAAAAAACAGAGCTAATTTTTCTGTACTAAAATTCGTTGTGAAAAGTTTCAGAAGCCAAAAAGTAGCTAACGAAAAATTAGTTTGAAAAATAGTGTATGTTTGTCAATGTTGGTCAACGTATTTTGGTAATTTTTTTAGAAAGGTTTGCCTACACAAACAACTTTTTGAAAAGTTGCAACTATCAACTAGCTACATATGTAGAACCGTTTCAAAAAGTACCAAAAGCCATATAGAATTTTTTGTTATATCGATTTAAAGATTTTTTCTATTGAAAAATAAGTTAAAATTTAAAGTCGAACAAAATTTGACGTTAGGTATATACATCAAATGAAAACTAATTTAATCTGGAACAACTTTTCTTCTTGAGTTAATTAAGACCACCTTAAGCGATTCCAAAAAAACTGCCTGGCCAAATAAGCCAACTTTTCGCATGATTACTGCTGGGGTCTCTTGCAGATGGTATGCAAAAAATTAGCTGAAACGCTTGCGTCAATTGTTCACAGTAGCTGACCGAAAATTGTCCTTGTCCCTGTCCCTGTGTCCTTAAGGACAAGTATGAACCGGGCTTAACAGTACAAAAAGTACATGTAGTAGTGTCACCAAGAGTACAACAATAGGAGCACAGCCTATGTAAGAGCTCACCGTAAGAGTTAACAGTGAAGAGCTTCGGAGACAAAGTTATGTTCAGCCCTCTAACTTCAAAGAAACTGCTCTCTTTGGATTGTTTTCCGAAAGCCAAAATTAAGCCACTGCCAATCAAAAAAGTAGTTCTTTGTGGCCAAAAAACAAGGCAGCTTTCTGAGGAGCTACAAGGTTTTTTAGTTGAGTTGTACTTGAACTTATTTTGAACTGAGGCGTATCACACCTCGTATCCATATCCTCTTAACCCTTTTCTTCATGAATTTTTCTAAACTGCACCAAGTCCAAGCTTTGGCTGGGATTTGATCCGCTGCCACAGACTGGGCAATCTTCCCAGTGACAACTTTGTAGCCGAATTGTCACGCCAGACCACTTGGCAACCAGCTCAATTCACTCGGATACCTAAGGCATTCTCGTGAAGTATTTGATTCTGTGAAACATAAACCCGATAGGTTTCAATAATAGGAGATAGTGCTAATTCTTGCTCTGAAGCAACATTATGAATGAAAGGGTTAAATATGTCAAGATTAAGGCATACTCTTCCTTGTCCTTCTTGTCCATATCCTTTTGTCCCTGGAAAATTCCTTAAGCTAGCATTTTTGCTCAAAACACGTTGTTGGAGGCACCATTTGAAGCATTAGCATTAATTCTTCACAGCTGACCACTTTAGCCGTTTGTCCTTAGGAACAAGCAAGAACCGGGCTATATCTTTGTTCTGTTGAGTTGTCCCCTAGCAATAACAAGAAAACTACTGTAGTGTGTAATTAAAAAAAACTTGGGCATACATAAATTTTGCCGAAAATACTTTCCAACGGCACTGCATACATTTTGTAGGAATGGAATTTGAAACTCAGTCTAATGTATTTAATGCTAATTCGCGGATTAGCTTCTTAGTAGATATCTAAGTTCAACAATTGCGTTTAGTTTCAAGAACAGCATTAAAGCGTTATAGACCTACGTAGTTATCAGTTTATTAGTAATTTAATACTAACTTTTATACTATTTTTTATAATTGAGCGTTTAAACCCCGCAAAATCCTGCGCGATTAAAGCCAACTTTCCTATCGAACTCTCGTAAATTCAAAACATGACTTTGGCTTCTGACTTTAGACTTTGCCTTCGTAAATGGTTCAGAATTGAATCCGAGTCTCGCATTATTTATTCACCGACAGAAAGCCTTGAATGTGTGACTCCCAATTTTGTCCATTTAATTTCCTTCAAGAACTATTTCATTTGCCAGGACTTTAGTTCTAACTATATCTCTTAGCGTCTACTGCCGAGATGCTAAGAGATATATTTTAACAAAAAAGTCAAAAAGACAGTTTCGTTTCTGTTTTTATCTTGAAATACTATTTTTTAGCGAAAAAACACTTTTGAATTCAATTTTTGAGAAAAGCATATTTTCATTATCAAGCTAGAAAGCGGAGTTGTCAACTTTAAAAGTCCCGTTTACTTCGCCTTTATTCTTGAGCTTCATTAGGTTTTTTGTCAGTCATTTTCTATTTTTCTACTAACATTACTTATTTATCAGTAATTTTTGGTTACTTTCAGTGATAATGAGCCAGTAAACTAATAAAACGGGCACACTTCCTATTTAAAGTTATGTATGCAATAATATTTTTTTAATCTGACAAATGTTAACTAACGCAGCTACCCAATTTCTTTAATTCTCAGCTCAATCACAAATATAGCGGATCTGCTATTAAAGGTTAAAGCAAATTATTGAGGAATGCGTGGGGACTCCCACGGAATCCCCTTGGGGATACTCGTGAAATTACCCCTGAAAATCCCCCTCGTGTGAAATAGGCGTTAATAGCTGTCACTACCACTACACAACTACTGTTCGAAACCATTCCTTAAACGGTCAGGACTGATGTAGTTTAGTCCAAGGTTAAGGAATGGCATATCGGACTAAACGGTCTTAGTCAGCGGCATAATTTTAGTTCGAACCCTTTCTTAAAATACCACTGAAATGGCTCTTCGTCGTTTATCGCGAAGTATAAATTTCGTTCACTTCCAGAAAAATAATATTTCTTTGCAACTTGAGTTATCTACGCAAAAAATACATTGACAAGGATGGTACAGTGACAAATTAGTTTTTTGTAACAAATTTATTTTTCATTTCCTTGCGTGATTAGAGTGACACCTAAAGGGATGTTTGTTTTGTCCTATAAAAAATGCCAGTTTTTTATCGTTTGACGTTAGATTGACGTTTTGTGTTGTTTTAATGCATTAATTATGCGTTTTACCCCTCAAATTCATTTTCGACTGATTCATTTTTTCTTAATTGCGTCATTTGAGTTTATGGCATATTTAGCTAAGTTTATTATTGTTGCTACCTTTGACTTCTTTTCTTTTGTTTTTCTATAACTTTCAGTATGTTTACAACTGCCAATTAGTTGTTATGTCTCAATTATCTGATGAAAAAAGTTTTGTAGAACTCAGGGAAAACTAAATCCAATAGTTGTCGTTTTGCTTCAAAGTAAAAGCGTAGATAAATGGACATAGAGTCTACATATTTTATTTTAGTTCGACTGAACAAGTTGAAAACTGCGCTTAAATTTATCTTCTCGACTCATGCATTAAGGTTGTAGTGTCGCCAAAGCATTTTTGCTCAGAGGTTGCAAAAAGAGAGCTTTTTGCTTTGAAAGTGTACGTTCATTGAAAAGCTAATAAAGTGCTTTATGGTGTTTTATAATTACTGCCAGGGCCCGGTTTCATAAACAATGAATTGTGATTCATTAGTAACACTGGTGCAACATCGAAAATCGAGTATAACTTGACCTTTACACAATATTTCTGCTGGAAAATTTCATGACAGATAGCCAATATGTTACACCACATGTGGTTCAAATCTCACAATAATCAAGTTATCCAGTGAAATCTATAGCTAACTTGAAGTCGTTCATTAGTTGCAAATATTAGTGAATTTTTTAGAACCACTAATATTTACTAATATTTGGGACTAATGAATGACTTTGACTTAGCTAGACTTTTGTCTGCATCAAGCAAATGTAACAAAAGTTTACACACACATTATCTAACATATTGGCAATATGTCGTGAAAATTTCCAACAGAAGGATTAAGTTAACGCAAAGTTATACATTATTTTCTAGCTTAAATCAGTGTTACTAATGAATCGCAACTGATCTTTTATGAAACCGGGCCCAGAACACATATTGCCTTAACGCATATTTTCAGAATATGTTAGGACAATGTTTTATCTTTCACTGAAAAAGTTGTACAAAACTGTTCAAATTCTTCACTTTAAATTCATAAATAAAAGTGCTAAAGCCACTTTAGACACTTTTCTGTCTTTGCCCTCCAATAATACCACTTTAACTCATTGTTACCAATTTTTTAACAAAGTTTACACTCGCTAGCATTTTGGCACAAACTTTAATGAAAAAAAGTGTCAAAAGTGCTCTCAAATAAAAGTGTGGAGGTAACTTTTCTTGAGTCGACTTGGACTTTTTTCAAAGCGGATTCTATTGAAAATAACCGGTCCCTTTGAGACACCGTTTCGCATAGATTGACGATATGAAGACGAAGGTTTGAGTCCCAAATGAGTATTTTCTTGTTGAAAACTTAATTGACGCAAGACTTGGTCAGAAACCTGCTGTTTTTTGCCGGAGAATTGCTTTTTTTTGAATTTTTCTTTTTTTCTTTTTATCAGTTTACCTTGATTGTTTCTCATTATAAATATTTTATTAATTAAGTATTCGCAGTATAATTAAATTACATATTGATCTAATTAGAATTACCTTAATTTTAGGTTGATTAGGTTAATTGGCTTCATATTGAAAGAAGCACGTTTTTGCTCCAAATAGACAAAGACAAAGACAAAAACAAAACGTATGTTCTAAAGATAGCATCATTTTGTTACTATAAACTTTTTAACTCAAATTTGATAAAACAACAATCATTTTGTAGCACACCTTCAGTTCATGTATCCACTCTGAATTTTCAAGCAAATTGACTAGATGTCAGCAAAAACCTGTAGGAATAAGCCTTATTCCTACATCTAGGACATGGCCTAGGAATGTAGGACATGACAAAAGATCTTTGTCTATGTAGTTTGGGCAGAAGAGTGTCTGAAACGTGAGTATTTCCTTATGTTGCCGGCTGAACGTACATACGGTTGTAAGTATGAATTGACACTAACAAGGGCAACCGTTAATAAATGTATAGCACAACGCAAGTTGATGGTGATACCTGAACAACATTAGTCGCAGTTTGCTAGGTATTTCTGGAAAATTCTGAATTTCCTTTGGCGTAGTTATTTTAATTTTGGATGTACTCACAATTTTTCAATTTCTACAAAATTTGCTGAATAAAAGAACGTTTTGTCTAGCGCATATTGAGTTTACGCTCAAACACCGAAACAGAAAATATTACTTCAAAAATTTATCTGCATTTTTTTAAAAAGGGACATTTCTTCCTGAGAACCACACATAACGACCAAAAACGCTAAAGCCGTTTAGTCTAACTCTGAGAGGCTACGAAAAAATTTATGCGGACTTCCTAAATTGAGTCTAAAATTGCCACTAACGGTAACTTTGTGACTCCTTTAGTTTTTTCTGCTATATATATTGACATAGCAGTTCTACGTATTTCACTTGACTTGATTACACTCGTGAGGGGAGGGTTTTTTACGGAGTTAATAAAAAACCGCATAATTTTATTATTTTTTCAAATGCTGCCTCAAAGCATGTTCATTACTTAAAGAACTACGGTTTTTCTTTACAATGACGTCGAAAACTAACTGCTAATTTTTTTTTCTACATTTTCACCAATTCTAATCGCTTTTTTGTCACAAGGAAACATAGCGTCACTACGTCAATTTTAAGTAAATTAAACAGGCGAGAAGTAACTGCTACTAGATTTAAGAATATGACACTAAATTTAGCATTCTTTTTTTGACATTTAATAATATAACTTTTATTTCACTTTTAAATCTAATTTCCTGACGTCATTGACGTCTAAAGGAGTTAGAAATTTTGGAACATCCATTTTGTGTACATAGCAAAGAGACATATTAGGTCAGAACCTTTATTTGACATTACATTAGATTACAGACATTCAATTTAGACTAGACGCATTATATATGGAAGTTATAGCACGATGTAGCGTGGTCTTTTCAGTAATTTATACGCACTGTGACGTGAAGCGCCAAGTTTACGAACGATTGCGCGCAGCGCACGAGTTCATGCACGCGGGCTTTACGAGTTTGGGCGAATTCACTTGTTCAAGACATTTATGATATAAGGTGTCGTAACGCTGTTATGCAAATCAGATAGTACAATATTCAATGAGCTGTGACACACATTGAACTTGTACAGCATGACTCATCGCCAGACAACTATTCAGCGTGTGTACACCCTGGGGGGGTCTCTTTGTCATATGGTTAACGCGAGTGTTAAATCAACCACGTTGTCTTAATCATAAGGGTGAACATAACCATGGTTAATTTACAGTAACCACGGCTTAATTTTACTTTTTATCACAGCCTTGACCACTTGTGGTTAACTTGCCCACCCAATGAAAAGGACGACCGGTATTTAAATTAACCATGGTTAAATTAATCATATGAAAAAGAAACCCCTAGGTATGTACGCTCAGATGTAAGCCCTCAACAATTGTTACCCTGGCGTGACCTTAAAAAACCTTGTCGCGAACAAAAACGCAACTCTTTAAATTAGCACGAAAAATGACGAATGCTGTTTTCCAGCGTAACATTGGAGTCGACTTAAAAGTCAGTAATATCTTACCACCATCCATCAAGTTTGCTGAAAAATTTAGTTCCCACTAAAAAATGTAGAGCCCCGACATTTCATTGGCTTAAAGTTGTCACGTCTGAGTGTATCAGACGAAATCTTTATAAGTTGCTTTCTGTTTTTTAGGGAATTATACGGATTATTTTTGTTTTTGGTAGTCTAGAGTCGTTATTTTTTGACAAGCCATAGCTAGATTTTTGTTCAAACACCAAATTATTTTTTAATTGTGCAGTGCTATTTACGTATACTTCCATTTTTTGTGGATTTGGACAAGAATTCAGCTAATGAATAAAAAACGCAATGCCATTGGAAAAAAGCTTAGCAAACTCTGGCTTCGGAAGCAAAACCAGTAATTGTGATGTTGAACGAGATCTCATTCTTCTATGCGATTTTGGGTAGGCCAAATTTCTAGTGTAAATTAACACAGGAAAGGTACATAGGTTTCAGCCATTGGTTTGTAGAGGTTAAGGACAAGTAAGAACCGCTAAACAATGCAAAGGTTATACATATTTCAAATTCTAGTTGTGACATTTTCTTTAATTTAACATTCAAGTGTTCGTAATAATAAGCTATAGAGCCTACGAAACTGGTGCGCTGTGGTGTAGTGGTTAGCATTATCGACGTCGACGCGAGCGTCCCAGGTTGGAGTCCCGCGTTGCAAGCTTTTTCAGTTTTACAAAATCGGAATATCCACTTTCTTTCAACATTAGGGTGGTAATTGTATCGCTGCCTCAAAAGGTTCGAAATAATGCCAAAAATTCGTCTCGCTTTTTCGACTTTCAACTTTCAACACTCAGAAGCGGATTCTCATTTCATCAAGTTTACTTAGGAAGTGCATTTTTGCAATTTTTGAGTTCTCAAATTTATCATTTTAAAAACGTATTCTTCCCAACAAAGCCAACTAATTTTTTACCAAGATATATGATCTAGGTCTCAAAGTACGTGCGAATAATTTTAAAATTTTTCAAAAATTGAACACTTTTTTAGGGTAAAATAAACTCAAACGTCAGCTGTGAACTTTAGTAGCGAAAGCTGATTACTTAATTCACAGAATGTGCACAGGCGGTTGGGTTTTCAATTTCTCAGGACTGGATATTCATAAATATCATCAAAAATTCATAAGTTTAATCTGCTCATTTCTGTTGCTAATGCGGACATTTTCAACGACGAACATTTTGAGCGGGAAACTTTTGAGAATAGGAAGCGATTTTTGACAAAAATTTGTCACGCCAAGAGTATATAATGTGTCACTCTAGAAGAGCTCTTATGAGCATATATATTATGTACTCTTGGTAACGGAATCCGTTTTCGTACTGTTGCGCACGTTTTTAAAAGATGTTACTCAGTTCACATTGTCCAAACAAATTTGATTGAATATTTAGGTTTGACCAATTCTGAACTGGCCAATCAGAAATGAGTAGGCGGAGCAGAGCAATTATGTTACGGCGCCAACAAGATTGGATATGTTGTCACAGACAAATACAGTATTGTGCAAAAAAGTTCCCTGTTCGTCGGCGTACAACGAGCTTCATTCCTCGCGAAAAGTGACCAAGGTTGACCAATCTAATCTGCATAATCCAGTTTTAGATAGACCGCAAAGTGTTCAAAACAAGCCCAACCTGCGGCAAAACCTTCAGTAAGTATTAAGAATTATGTTCAAGTAAGCTGACCAGAGGTCAGCTAAAACCTGTTGTGCAGCAGATAATTATCTTTTTGTAAAATGTGTATGCAAAAGTTCAATGCGTTTTTATGCAACTTTCAATAAGTTGTTTATGCCAAAACTGGAAAGAGTTTTAATTATCTAACAACAAATTATGTAGGAATGTGTTGTTTTGATGAGTGAGAAGTGTATTCATTCTTTCATGCCC